>CM053506.1:730277-750831 GCA_028627145.1 Eidolon dupreanum
TGGCACAGATTATTTCTCTGCACATATTAGTTAAAAAATCCAGCTGACTTTAGAGTTTGTCAATATCAGGAGAGGTAATTAACTGTTTTGAAAGAATCCGTAACGTGGGGCTTTGTAATGGCATCATTTGGAGTCGAGTCACAGATGCGGCGTGTGGAGCCATACTGTAATTAGGAAGAAATGCTGTACAGGTTTTCTACTAATTAGCAAATTATGCTGAAAATAGCATCAAGCTAATTAACAGTTATTATGGCATTTTTGAAAGTATGACTTTAATTAGCAAAGTCCTGACGTATGCAACTTCCAACTTGTCCAGAGAAACACAGGACATGATCAAGAAGCTGCAAAGATTATTAGGAAGAAGTCAAAATGTGGGGGAGGGGAGGGGCCCGGACGACCCGTCGGAGTCTCCGTTTAGATGAAAGAGCGTGCCTACCCACCAACCCTGCCAAAAAAGCCCAGGCCGGCTGCCGGATGTCAGGTGGCCTCGGTGGTCGCAACAGCCACCATGCAAAAACAAGTCCGAGCCCAGCTGGTGCTGGGAAGATCCACTTATTCTACTTGAATGCACATTAAAAGAGCGCCTGAATGGAGCCAGGCAACAAGACGGAACCTGACAGCTCCACCGCCGGCCTCGCGGGCTGGCCGCCGCCCGCCATCCCGGCCCCGAGCCCCTCCGAGCAGCTGGCCGCACCGGCCCGGCCCGGCCGGCGAGGGACAGGAGCAGCCTGGGCCCCCGGGGGCCAGGCCGACCGGGGTCCCCGTCCCCAGGCGGCGGGCGGGGGCTGGAGTTTGCAGGAGTCGCTGCCCGAGGCGGTTCACTGCTCAGCCCATTAGCTCCGCTGACCTTGGCCTCCTTTGTCTTTGCATCTTGCTCCCGCTGGTCCCCTTCTCAAGCATCCCTTTTGTTGTCTTAGAGAATGAGAAAAATGCCATCTCTTCCCGCAGCCCCCTGTAGCCTGAACTCCTGAGATGTGGTGACACACCCAGCCTGTAGCCACCTTTAGCCCTGTGTGAACCTGGCACGGGACAGCCAACCATTAAACACTGAGCAGAGACGCACGCGGACAGAAACGGCGAGCCCGCACGGCTACCCCAGGCCTCCGCTTTATTGCCTGTCCTTCACAGAGAGGGGAAGAGCCTTGTAGCCAAGTTCTGACACGGCCACATATGGCCTCCTCCATCAATCTGACTAATCAAGCATCAAGGAGAGGCAGCGCCAACCTAATTGCCAGCCATCGTCTCATCCGTGGGCCTGGAACTGACAAGCCTGAGAAGGGAGCGGGCCGTGCTGGGGGCAGGACAAAGCCGGGCCCTCCTGAGGGGTCACGGGGCCAGCTCCACGCCACAGCCCACGCCCGCGGTGACGCACGCCCCCGGGCACGTGGGCCCGCCAAGCCCCTGGGGGTCCTGCTCCCCCCCCCCAACAACATCACCCGGTGTGACTTCAGCACCACCTCCCTGCTCTGAAGCGATGAGGGTTGAGAACAAGCTGAGGGGTGCAGGGTGGGGTGACCCCAGGGGCCAGGAACCCCAGCACCTTCGTGGGAAACCCTGGGGCGCACGGCCCCTTCTCCAGGCCCGCCCTCACCTGCACACTGGCCCCCCACAGATCGAGGAGGGCCAGGCAGGCCTCGTGGGGCGCAACGTCTGCACCTCTGCACAGGACCCTCCTGCAGAGACGGGAGGGGCTGACGCGCAGCGCTTGCGTCTGGGGGGCGAAGCCGGATGCTCCCGGAGGCGCCCGCCCGCCCGCGGTGCGCCCTGACTGGCAGCTGACATTCTCCTATTTATTATCAAGAAGTACAAGTTTTGATGCTATCGGAGTGGAAAAACAGCCCAAATGTCAAAGTCTGAATATTTTCCCCACTTTCTTTAAATGACATCTTACTTTCCCACATTCGCTGCGACGGGGCTACTGGTAGCTACGCGAGCACATGGGCGGCCAGGGGCAGATACCACTGAACTCTGTCGGGGTTCTGCGAGGCACCCTCCAAACGCTGCAATCTCTGCCCTTTTCCCGGCTAGGAATTTCACATAATTCTGTTATAAATGACTAAAGCTGGGGCCGCTAAACGGAAGAGATCCCACGCTGACCCACGGCTGCATTAAATTTCCATATGAAAAGAGGACTTTTACACGCGCAGCCAAAAGGGCAGGGCTCAGGGCTCCTGGTGGGCGCCGCCGCAGCGTTTTCTAGCTCTGCATGCATAAAATGAGCTGCCGTAGGTGTCAGTAATTAAACGATCATGTTTCAAAGTCCTGACAACAGTACAGAAGCAAGAGAACAAGACGATAATTTCATTAGTCTGAAGAGCTAAGTCATAATTAGGGGCCTCTCACCGAGAACTCCCGGACAAAGGGTTCAGCTCCCGCCCGGCCGGGGCGGCGGCGCGGGAATGAAATCTAATCCGGGGTCCCCCGGTTTACGGGGTTCACCCACGGGCAGGAGCCTGTCAGCAAAGTCTGGCCCGGAACAATCGGGCTTTCTTTGGGCAGGCTGAGAGAGGAAGCGCTCTGGGAACGGCCTGAAAGCGTGGGTGACAATGGGGCACCGGGGGGGCACTGTCGTGGGGAAAGGCGACCCCCTCCCGGGGGGCTGCCCCTCGCAGCGCCTCGTCCCCCGTCCCCGTCATCAAGCACGTTATATACTGACTTTGGTAAAGTAGCATTTATTTAAAACTAAACTGTTGGGACGGGCACTTCGTGGAGTCGTTAATGTGCAGTTTGATGTTTCTGTCAGTGTATTCATCTCTGTCTTTCCTCGCCGAGGTATTTGCATATTTAATTGATCAATATGCTCCCTGTTCCTCTCGCACATCTGCCAAGCTGGTCCCAGCCTCTTACACTCCTCATTTCTCAAAGTGACAGCTCCCTGCCGCCGCCTCCTCCGGGCAGCTCCTCCCGGCGGCTCCTCCCGGCAGCGGCCGCCCGGCCACCGTGGTCCGCGTGCCTGCTGGCCCTCCGTCCCCGAGTAACGGGCCACCCCGAGTACGCAGGCGACGTGTTCAGCGTCCGATCTGTAGAAAGGCGCTCGGATTCTGCAGGCGGCTCCACGCCACAGCGCGAGGAGCAACGTGCTCAGCTCCCGTTCGGCACCTGTCACCGTGGCGCTCGCCCCCCGCAGCCTCGGAGCGGGGCTCCTCATCAGCAGCGCGTCGGGGCCCTGGCGGCTCCGCGCCCTCGTTCAACCTTTCATCAAGAGCGACGTCCTGAGCTTCTGATCGCGAACGGCCCCCGCCTCGGCGTTCGGGAACCGGGGTCGGCGTCGGAAGGTGGGCGTGTGACGCCAGCGGCCGCCGGCGAAAACGTCATCAGTTTCCGGACGCCCGCTGGCGTTTCCCGAGGCCGAGCGCGCGCCGCGCAGCCGCGTCGCCCGTGCCACGAGGCGGCCCCCGCCCCACGGCCGATGCCCCGCACGCGGGCAGCCCCGCGGTTAGCACGGAAGTACGTGCGACCGTCCCCAGCGACGGGCAGTGCCCCGCCTGGCAGCCGCGGGGTGGGGTGGCCCGGCCCGGCCCGGGGCGGGCCCGAGATGGGATGGCCGCGTGGTCGCCTTCCTCGTGCAGGACGCGGCCGGGCCGCCCCGCAGAGCTGAGCGCACAGGCGGCTCCGGCAGCGCATGCGGAGGGCCGGGGTCGCGATGGCCGCCTCCCGGCCCCACAGCGTCCTCCTCCTCAATGACTGTCACGTTGCTTCCCTCTTCTTCTGATTGATGTTTTAGTCGGGGCTGTCATTAGCTAAGTTAATTTTCTCTCAAAGACAGTGGAACAAGGTCCACAAAGGCGAATCTTAGGAGACTGTAAAAATAGACCACGATTTGGAGGAAATTCAGATGTGTCGCCGGCTCTTGTCATCACTGCACACAAACGCTTTAATTTGATATGAATTCCTCCAGAGAAACTTTAAATTAACTTAGATTTAGCTGTGTTTGAGGGATAGCAATTCAAAGCAACGAAATAAAATACTATTTGCTGACTCCAGTGTTTCTATGTTCACGCTTCTGTATGTTCCTTTTTATTTTCTGCTCAGGCTAAATAAATGCCAATATTCACCTTGAAAGAGTCATCATAAAGTAACTCCCTTGGGATATAAAAATATACTTCTCTCATCTTCCATCCAAACAGTGTCAGATGAAGTTAAAAGACCCAGTAAATGTGCTAAAATCTGCTTATGTGAATTATTTTTTCCAGGATAACTGAGCAGCCATCACCTAAACTGTCAGGATGCAAAGAGGAATAAATGCAGGCTGTTTTATAACCTAAGAGCAGGGCACCACTTTTGAGGGGTGGGGACAGCTGCGAAGAGGCACAGTGGGGGGAGGGGGAAGAAAGGCACAGAACCAGAAAGGTCCTTGGGGACAGCTGGTCCAGCCCCCGGGGATGCGGAGCTTGGCCAGGGCCAGGCAAGGGGAAGCGGTGCCAGGCTGCGACCCCACACCTCCAGCCTCCAGGACCTGCGGCCTGCGGCCAAGGGGCCTCCAGCTCTCACCACACACCGGAAGTTCGCCTCGAACCTCCCTCATCAGAAGCTCCTGCTTCCTCAACAGCCACCTGGCCGGCAGCCTGTGCTCGGGCTTCGCCTCTGCAGCATTCCCAGGGTGCGCTGTGCGGGTTGCTGCCCGGTTTGCCACCGCTCCTGAAAGTCAGCTGGTACGGTTCCTTGATTCACATAATTTGCCCCACCCCTAGGGTGGCCACCTCAGAGGAGGACCGAGGCCACGCCTGCCAGCTTAGGTCAGGGTGACGGAGCTCGCCCAGGCCCTAAAGCAAAGCTGGCGGCCTTGTGAGCTTCGAAAGCGTGCCTGGCCCAACACCCACGAGGGCCAAGTTCAAGGACCAGGCGCCCTGCTTAATTCTTTTGGTTCGTGAATCTCTTTGTGGCACGCCCTCCAATTAAAAAAAAAAAAAAATTCTCAAATGTAGGACGCTCTTGACATGTAAATAAGTGGGTCCTTCCAGGTCAGACAGTCAAGTACACTTGGAGTGTCTCGTCCAAGTGGCTGTGGCCCTCTTTGCTGGGAACAAGCCAGAGGCGGCGAAGGCCCGCTGATGTCTCCACATGACTTACCACCACTCTGGCAATGTCATAATTATGACACCTAAACTTGCCCTGTTTATTTGCAGGCTAGAGGAATGCATGATTGTTTATTTTTATTACAAATATTGATGGTAACTCACAGGCATTCACTTCATTGCCATTTCAAGTGAAATTGCCCATCGTAAAATATCTCTAGGATCCTGGTGCCGATTAGCTTCCTGAACTGGTCCACGGTGCCATCTTCCCATTTGTCTTAATTTTATTTCGCTCTCCCTAACTGCACACACCACTTCAGGAATATCTGGAATTTTGTTTTAATTGTACAGCTTTCAACTGGGGCCACATTTCTCTTTGTGTTGAAAGCATCCTGGTGATTTATCCTCATTATTGTGTAAATAGGTTTCGGCAGTTCTCAGTAAATAAAACAAAGACTGACAGGCGGAGAAGAGGGAATTTGCTTTCCTACCAATTAGAGTAGCCTTAGGCAGTACTTTTAAGAGGAGATAAATCCTGCAAATCACTAAAATGATCCTGTCACACGCACCAAATATTAAAATCGCGCGGCGGCGCCCTCCGTAGGTCTGCTCCGGTTTAATGAGTCGGGGTGGGCCTCGTCGCCAGGGCTGCACGGCACAGTTGGGGACCCCTGACTGACAGCGGAGCTCACGCCCAGATGCAGCTCCCCAACCCGCGTGGGCAGATGGAAAACCGCAGTCCCGTGGAACAGGCAGCCCTTCGGCTCACGAGTATTCTCCAATCGTCCTGTCACCTCCTACCTGTGAAGTCCTTGCCGTGACCAACGCCAAGTCCGCCCATGGCAGCCGAGGCGCCTCTGACACCCAGCGTGTCACTTACCAAGCGAGGCTACGGTCCCCGCCCAGGAAGGGAGCAACCTGCTAATGTCTTCGACAGAGGAAGCTCGGGGACATTGAAAGTGTAATCCGCTGTCACGCTAAGTCCCCTCCACGAGGCGGCTAATAGCCGTCTCCTACAACTAGGCAGTTAGGGAAGACGCCGAGAAACTTCCAGAGTGTTTCTCACTACGGTTCAGCTCATCTGCTTTCGCCGGCCTCGCGGTTAGAAGTCAGCCCAAGTCCAAGGACGCCAGCCCATGCCACCACTGTCATCATGAGACCTGCGAGCCCGTATCCGAAGCCAGTGCGACTCGGAGCTGGGCGTGTGGCGTCCCTCGTGTGGCTGCTCAGGCTCCTGAGCGTGGGCCCTGTGTGCGGGCCACAACTGCAGGCGGCTGCTGGGGACGACGTCGTTCATGGCCAACGAGGAGCTCGTCGCAGAAGCCGCAGCCGCGGAGAGGCCTGGCCCAGGCGGCCGATGGCGAGGCCCCGGGCTTCGATGTCCAGCAGCTGCCTTTGCCTCCCTGCTGTGCCCCAGCCTTACCTCGGTGTGCTGCGTGCTCGGTACTTACTCTCAGTACACCGAGCGGCGACTGTCAGCGCGTTACAGCGTTTTCGTGGGAGTCTTTATGCGAGTGTAACCAACTGTGCGACAAGAATTCCCGTAGCCGAGACTGTGTCAGCGATGCATCAGAACAAGGCCCTCTGCACCCATGCACGGCGAGACCAGGTGGGCAGGAGGCCAGGGCCCGCCTCACCGCACCACCTGCCCTGTGCTCGCGCCCAGGAGCCCTTAGAAACCAGGGGTCCCCACCCCCCAGGCCATGGCCTGTTAGGAACCAGGCCACACAGCAGGTGACGGCTCGTGAGAGAGGGAAGCTTCATCTGCATCTGTAGCCGCTCCCAGCGCCAGCATCACCGCCTCAGCTCCGCCTCAGATCCTCAGCCCTTAGATTCTCATAGGAGCCCGGTCCCTGGTGCCTAAAGGTTGGGGACCGTGGCTGGAAACCACCTCGCCCCCGAGGGAGGGGCCTCGTGCGGGTCTCGGGCTCATTTAGAGCCACAGGCGCTTCCCCGTGAAGTCACCACCACCGCCTTCCAGGACTTGGACTGAGAATGCCCGCGAGCCCAGGGCAGCCGCAACCAGCGGGAACGGTAACGAGCCAGGGCCGGGGGCGGAGCCACGCGGCACCCCGCCCTCCTCCGCACACCCTCGTTTCCAGCCTCCAGCTGGGGTCAGACGGAAGCCGGCTGCTCCCGTAGGTCCAAACCGACCGCGCGCCAGCGAGCACGTGGTCCGACCGAACGTCTCACGCGAGGGTGACATCGAGACCCCAAGGCCGGTCCCCAGAGCGCTGCCTCTGTGCGCGGTTGCCGCCGGGCGGCCCCCGGGCCTTCGCACAGCGCTGCCCCGCGACGGCGGAGGCGGGGTGCTCCCGCTGGGCGGCGGCGCTGACCCTGCCCCCCTCGCTCCCTTCACGCATCGTCTACCGTCCGTGAACACGCGCGCCCCGTGCTGACGTCCGGGAAGGGACCCTGCAAAGGCGGCGGCAGCCCGCCCCACGCAGCGCAGACCAAAGCCCAGGACGCCGAGGCGCCTCGCGCACACCCGCTCCGCGAGGCGGCTCCGCGAGGCGACCCCGCGAGGCGACCCCGCGAGGCGACCCCGCGAGGCGACCCCACGAGGGCTGCGAAGCGCTCGCCGGGCCGCGCCCCGACGCGCACGGACCCCCGCGACGCCGGGCGGTTCCCTGACGCGCACGGACCCCCGCGACGCTGGGGAGGCGCGCACGGGGGCGCCTCGCGGGCCTGGAGGGGGGCGTGCCGCTCGGGAACCGTCAAGTCCACGTCCTCGGCGGTGCTCCTGCTGTCGGGGGTGTCCACAGGTCGCAGCAGGACCCCAGGGGCGGAGCTCGGTGACCCCTGGCTGCGAAAGTGGCCGCAGGAACGAGCGTCACCACTGGCAGAGGACTTGGGGATCGAGTTCAAACCAGCGCTGAGGAACGGAGACAGAGGCGGCCAGCCAGCCCCCACCACACCTCCTCCTCTGCTCTCTCATCCCCAAAACCCTGCATTCAGTTCCAAAGGGCCCCCCAGGAAAGTCACCACCACTCCCGGAGGAGGGGGTCACGCACCTTGTGACTGTGACCCGACGTCCCCCGTGCCTGGGTGAGGGTAACGTGGTCAGTGGAAGCGGTTCAGACACTACGCTTTCCTACTTCCACCTAGACTGCTCTTCCCCAAATTATCTCCGGGGGTGCACAGGCCCCCTACCTTCCCGATCAGGGCCCCAAAGCCCCAGGGAACCCAGCACTGTCCCCACAGAATCTGAGGGTCACCTCCCCTGCACCTTCTGTCCTGTATCTATCTTTCCTCGTCCTGCCAAAGACACTACAGGGCACAGAGTTATAGGTATAGAGACAGGTAAACAGACAAATATCTTTACAGGTAGATAAATCTGTAGATAGATGCGGATCTATGGACGTGCCTGTGTGTTTATATCTATCTCTATGTCTGCGTAAATGTACACACAGACACGGAGACAGAGCTGCGTCCGTCCCCGCCCAGCTACCCATCCATCACCCAGCCGTCCACCCGCACACCCGTCCGTCCTTCAGAGCAGAAACAGAATTTTCACCACCTTGCCTCAAATTAATAGATCTTCAATAAATACTTCCTGAATGAGCAAACGGATGCGGAGTTAAGTTTTCCCTGCAAGAGCAAAAGCGATTCTTTAAGTAGATCCCTGGACCCGGGCTGTGCAGCTTTCCACGGCACGGGGGCGGCCACGCGCCCACAGCGAGGAGACCATTCTCGAGAAAAGCCACTCGCCCGCGGGACGTGGGCCCCACCACCCCGCGAGGGAGACGGGAAGAGCCAGCTGCGCCTCCCCTGGTGACCGCCCCGTAGAAAGTGCCCTTCGGGGGCGAGGCGACTTCAGACTCCAGGGGTTCGCCCCGGCTCCTCCCGCTGGAGCGTGCCAACAGCTGGCACGGCCACACGTGGGGCGGCCGGGCGTGGGGCTGGGGCTGTGAGTGTGCGCGCACGCCCGACGTCCCGACGTTAGGGAAGAAACACAATCAACACCTCAGTAACTCCTTATACTGGTTACGTAGTGAAATGATAGCCTTTTGGATCTGTCCACACGAGTTAAAACCACTATCACAACGATTTCGCTTGCTCCTTTCACCGTGCTGGTGTGGCTACTCGGGAATCGGAAACGGCGCTGCCAGCTTGCACCCGTGTCCCCGGCCAGCTCTGCGAGTGTGAGCGACCTTTGACCTGGCCTCATCCTCCCACGAGGCAGCAAGGACGAGGGGTGTCCTGAGGGCTCTGGAGGGTGTGGCCCCGCCCCTCCCACCACCCTCTGGAGACCAGGTGACTGGATGAGAACTAGGCCATGGGCCCCTCCAAGAAGGTGGCAGGGCCCACGAGGCCCCAGAACCCCCGGAGCCAGGCTGGCCTGCTCCGTGGGGGGGGAGGGGGCAGGAGCCCGGCCCCGCCCCGCCCCGGGCCTGGAGGTGACGTCTGCCTCGTGAATGCCACGCTCAGACCCTCGAACACCACTCCGCGTCCTAGAGCGATTTCAAAAGTGATTCCCACAGTGTGATTTACATACTAGCTGAGTGTAAATTTAGAATAATTTGGCCTGAATGATCCTTGCTAAAATGGATGGCCACAAGGAAAAGACGGTGGGGAAGAAAGCAGCTTTACTCAGAATCTAAGCAATTTGCAGGGGAACACAAGCGGCATTTCCCCAGATTATAATTTACACTGTATTAACTGTCAAGAGCGCTTTTGAGAAATATAGATAACAATTCAGATGCAATCGATAGGGAGTGACAGTTGATTTTAAAGCTTAATGCAAGACAAGAAAGAAACGACTGCGCCATCAGCTCTGGAAGAATAAATTTGTTTTGTATTTGATTTTTGTGTTAAATTTATTACTGCCAAGAAGGGTTTTCTTTCAGTAATATTAAGAACAAGATTGTGAAATTGCAACATGCTTGTCTCCCACAGTTTTCGCTGCATTTCCAACACGAAACGACGCCCTGCTCAGCTGTGTCGGATCCGACGGCACTGCCGAGAACCCCGAAGTTCGGGTGTCTACGCCCTGCACTGTGCCGGCCCCCCCTTAGCAGCCTCCGGTGCTCAGACCCTCCGCTGGGCCCGGGGAGGGGTCCCCACCCGCCGGGGGGCTGCCCCTGGAAGTTCTGAAGTGGCCTTAACAATAGGCTCCTTCCTAGAAACGGCTCGTGGTCCACTGTTTCTGCCAGCAGAGCCCAGTGGAAACAAAAATCTGAAAAAAAGTCTGGCTGACACTCGACTGTGTGATTGAGAAGGGTTGGTATATCCTTGTCACAGTCAATAGAAGCTTTTTTTCAATTCTGTCAAAATGTCCAGTGTATACAATCTTAGGGTTTGATGTTCCCTCTGTGCAAGACCATGAGAAACTTGCTTGACAAATACCAGGGAAAAAAAATTTCCCTTTTAGCCCAACTCTATTACACGTCCTGCTCGCCCCCCCGGCTGGGTCGCCTCCGCCGCCCCCTGCACTCAGAAACCCACCAGCGAGGCCAGAAATGAAATGATGGAAGTTGCCACAGTTCAAACTTATCCATACTTCTCACTTATGACATGATTGATTTTCCTTCAGAGGGCTCAAACGCGGGATTGTCTTCCCTTTCAACTGTGGGGGCAGCTAATGCACACGGCCGCGCCTGCCAGGGACGGGGGAGCGGCTGACACGCACGAGAACAACTGAAATGAATACGGATGGAATTTGAAAGTGCAATTTTCCATGTGTCAATCACCTCTCAAAGGGACCCGTTAACCACCAATCGGGAGACCTCTGCCGGGGCGTCCTCGTTCGCGGCTCTCCGTGCGACCGGGCCCCTTGGCCTCGTTAATCAAGACATTAGCCGTGGATCAAAGTTTCGCGCAGGTACACGGTCCCGACTCGCGTGGCTCCCGGAATATTCTGTTACGCTTCTCTCGGTGCTATTGATAATTTGTATTTTGAATTAAAACGAATGGTCTCCTCTTAAACAGATTTTGATTAGGTGACGACAAAATCTCTCTCCCCTGCTCTGGGGGTGGCACGCAGCAGACCCCTCCCCGAGCTGCCTCAGAAGGAAACGTGAGGTGCTCACGCATCAATAATGGATGGTCACCCCAACCCCTCCCGGCCGCACGCCAAGATGCCTCGAAATACAGCCAATTAAGGTTTATTTAATTATTAAGGTTGAATAAATAACAGCGAAACATGTTAAAAATCTTTCAGTTTCAGTCAATCATAATAAAAAATTAATGAGACTGGATAGAGCGCCATAAAAACTGATAGACTGCGATCGTGAATTATAAATCGGTATTGATTTTTTCCTTTGCAATAACACTCAGGTAATCGTATGTTGTCACATGTAAAGTGCACTTTCCTGGTCGAGACTAATATTAACTATCAAATATAGATGAGACGGAGGCATTTATGACACTTCAGATTTCACAAACAAAAAGCAAAAAACACAATTTGTGGAATAACAGCAGCACGGAGCAGAGGCTCCTCGGGTGTTTATGGGAGCCGGCCGGGACCCCACTGAGCCGTGAATTCATAAGACACAGTTACCTTATTCTTCTCCTGCCATTTCTCCTCTGATATGTTACCTTGTTAGTATCACTAAGAAAAGCATAAATATTTTTTATTATATGTGAGGCTCATCCTGTCTTGCTTAATAGACAGGCCACATGGAGTTAAAGCCATATTATATGACCTGGTGAAGGAGTGATCATTCAAAAACCCAAAGCCCATATTTTATGCCGCCTGGCTTTATTAATTCTAAGCCCCCAAGAAATAGCAGGAGGATTTTCCAGCTTTCTGTTTATTGAAGTAACATGGAAACAAATAAGACATTTCCCTAGGCTAGCTCAGATAAAGTGGACAATTACTATTGGCATTCCACATGTAAATATTTAACACTTCACAGCTAGTTTGCACCTAAATACCCATTAGATGTTGCTACGAGCCTGGACACCTTCTCCCAGCAGAGCTTGGAGGCCGTCCTGGGCGATGGTTATTGGATTAGGGCGGACACAAATCTCCTTCTAAACAGCTCTGGGAGGGGCCGGGCCTGGACCGCAGGGGCCGCGCCTCCACGGGCGGCTTCCTTGAATGACACAAACCAACTCCAACAAGAAAACTCAGACAAAGCGGTATCGGCGCGGCCACTGCCGCTGGCCCGGCTAATTGATAACCCATCACTGCAGTTCGTTAGTGGTGTTGATCAGATTTCCCTCATTTGGGGAAAAACGCAGATACTGTGGACGTGGGCTGCCCGTCTGACTTCCTTCCCGCCCCCCTGCCTCGTCCCCTGGCCTGGGACGAACGCCGAGTCGCACAGCGCCACCACCCTTCGGGGACAGGAATGCTCCAGTTGGCAATCAGTGTGCAGGAAGCAGAAGCCGACCCCTGGCACAGTCTAAGAACGATGCAACAGCCTCTTTCAGTAACTTCTGCTTCTTAAAGATGCAACGTAAGTGTATTTTTGATAAGCAAAATTTAGCCCGAGTTTAAACTGCGGACACGACCCACCCACTCTGATTTTTACACACAGATTCTGAGGTTTTCTTTCCGCCCCCTTGCTGGCACCGGGCGCTGACAACGACCGGGCCGGGATTACCTTTCCTGGAGGGCGGACCTTCCGCCTCCAGCTTTTCCAGGACTGGGGAGCGCCGCCGTCTGGAAGGTGCGTCTCCGAACAGCCGCCCTGGTGGCACCAGCTCCGGCCCCTCCTGCAAGGAAGCCCACGCCCTGTCCACGGGCAAGAGGACCCCGGGCTCCCCATTCAGACCAGGGGCTCGTCTCTGGACACCTGTCGTTTGCAAAGATGCCACTGACCGTCTTTAAGCAACTCTGATCGTCATTCTCAGGGGACCTCCCACCGAGGAGCCTGTCCACCATCTCCACTGTGCTCCTAGAAAGGGCGGTGACCTCCCCAGGACAGGGCCACTGGACAGGGCCTGCAGGTGGTCGCCCTGGCTCTCTGTGACAGGCCCGGCCTTAAATGCCAGCCCAGGAGCAACTCATCGCTCTGGAAGCCAAGTCTGGAAAACGCGTCACGTGAGGCCGGCAGCCCAGCGGCACCGTGCGTGCCCGACGCTCGCTCGCACCCTGCCCCAGCCTGAGGGCCCCTGTGCTGGCCCCGGACCTCCACGGGAACCCTGGCGGCAGCCCCTGGTCCCTGTGGGGGTCCCACTGGGACGCAGCACCCTCAGGGGTCGCACAGCCTCCGCGGCCCCCGCCCCCGCCCCCCACGCTGACCTCCGAGCTCTGGAAACAATTACTCCTGGACGGCCTGTCAATATCATTATTTTTACAAGAAATCAATACGCCTCACGAAGTTAATGGGGGATCCAGGCGGGCGGCGTTTACCTCCTCACTGTCAGGGCTCAGGCTCTGCTCGTGCCCATGACAGACCCACCGACGCGCACCGACGGTGAGCAGGCCGGAGAGGGGGCCACGGCCCCCCGCTAACGCGCCCGCCCGACGGGGTGCGCCCAGGGCACGGGCAGACACCCCACTCTGGCCGTGGGCGCCTGTGCGCAGGGGGTCACAACGTGGCTCCCTTACACAGACCGTGTCACCTCTCAGCCCGCCGCCGGGTGAAGCCTGGAAGGGTGAACGGTGGCCGTTGCCGCTTCGTCCCCACCCGACCCGGCCCCGTCGCATACGTACAGACAACGAAGTGAAATAAAATGCGCACGTACGCGTGCTTACCCACACAGTCACACGTCCGTGAGGCAAGTCAGAACCAACGGCGCCCACACTCCTAACCTCTGATCGGGGTCCAGGGAGTCCCCCGCCCCCCGCCCGTTGGGCAGATAGATACACACCGAGTCTCAACAAGAATGTCTTAACCTGCAACTGCAGACCTTCCCTCTCTCCGCAAAGGCCCTAGGTTTGCTGCCCTTGCCCTGGCCCCACCCTACCCCTAGGGCATGCCCACTGTCCCCCTGCCAGCCACAGTCACCGGTTAAAAGTGACAAAGGTGCCCCGGGCGCCCCTTCGGCCTGCTCTAGTCCACACTGAGACGTCCCCCTGAAAGCATCCCAAGCCAGGGCCTCCCCACTCAGCGGCAACCCGGCCACAGACCCGGCCACCGAGTGGTCACGTGGTCTCGCTGTCACCACTCAGCATGCCCCCTGCTATCTGGCAGGTGCAAGTGCCACCAGGCCGAGGCCACAGACAGAATGGACATGCCGCATGGAATGCAGCTCTGACTCGGGGCCCACTGCGAACCCCACACCTGCCCCCCAGGCCACTCCCCCACCCCCGTCCAGGTGCGTGGGGTCCGTCCGTGCCCCACTCCCACACCAAACACGGCAGCAGCCGCAGCCACAGCCACATGGCACCCAGGTCACCGGCGCCAGGAGCCAAAGCACCAAACACCGGGTGAGCTCAGAGAGACACTCGTGGCCCGGCCTGGGGAGAGCCCGCTGGCAGGGCGGTGGGAGGGTGTGGGACAGAAACTGCCTTTGCAGAGCTGTGTCCTGGGCCTTGGACCAGGGGACTGTCTGCAGTTTACCCGGCTGGCCCGTTCCTCCGTGACCCTGTCCAGAACCTCCTGTCACCCAGCGGCCCCATCGCCTCCCTGCAATCATCTCTCCATCCCATTTCTCTCTCATCGACATCCTGTTCCAAAGCCGAGTCTGCCGAGACCCCCGAGGCTGGGACGTGTCCCCGGGCCTCCAGGAAAGGACCCACGCCATCGGCCACCCCCCACCTCCACCAGCGGCACAGAGCCGGGGGGAGAGGTCGGGCGGGGGCTCTGCCGGGCTCACACGGCACAGGGACAGACGGACAGCAAGCCCGTCGTTCAGAACCTCGTGTGCCAAAGCCCTGGCAGGAAAGAACAAGCCAGCGTCCACGGCCAAGGAAGCCAGGCCCCTCGCACACGTGGGGGACAGTGCCGGCGCCCCAAAGGAGTCTGTGCCCAGGAAGGCGTGCGGGGGGTTTCGATAGGCCCCTGCTGAGCACACGTGCTCGTGGCCCTTGCTGCACTCCTGGTCACGTGATCTCGGCCGAGCATGCAGACAGCGCCTGGGCACACGCGTCTGCCTGTGTGTGACTCTCCAGGAAGAAATGGAGCGAGATGAAGGGTGCCAGCACAGGCCCTGCCAGAGGAGCCAGCCGCTGCTCAGAACCCCGCCACGAAGTGCGGGGCGGGGGTCCCCTGCACCAAGAATTCCAACTATGCGGCTGCTTCCTGGCGCAGGCTCTGCTCTCCACTCTGCGGCTCCAGAGCGGGGGGCGGGGGGGGGGGCGCAGGCCGGCCTCCGGGCACCCTCCGAGGTCTCTGAAGCTCCTCTCCCTGCTATCAACAGTTTGGAATTTACACTGGTCCTTTACATCATTACCCGCCCTTCACAGCGCTTCAGGGCCTTAATGCAGACCATATGCCGAGCTGCCCAACGCCCAGCCCGCCGCCAGCCACCCTCTGATTGGCTCCTTGCAGGACGGGAAAGAGAGGTCTCCGAGGGGAAAAACAACAAACAGATCTCTTGTCTACAAAGCAGAACTCAAAACATTTTTCATGCATTCTAGGCTTCCCTAGAAACAGCAGGCTGTTTTAAAAAATACCTGGCCCAAATCGAGCATTTGCTTGACATGATGGAAAAGTGAGTGCTATTTTCTGTTATATTGCCCCTATTCTACATCGACAAGAATATATTTTTTCCCCGTTCCCAACTGATTTCACAGCAGTGAACTCCATTTATGAATTATCTGACACATTTCTTGCAATTCTTCTGACAACAGTGCTCAGTGGAAATTTCAAGGCCCCTCTCTTCTGACAAGTAGAAATATCAATATTTGAATAAATTGTGGATTTTAAACTTCTCACTCTGATGCACCACAGCGAGGAAGAGCGAATTCTTCTTTTCCTGGGTCCAATCCCCCTGAGCCTCGGGAAGGAATCTGTGCGCGGCGCTTCGTCACGAGCAAGCAGCACGGAGTGACATCTGAAGCACGCGTCTGAGCCGGCCCGATGAAGTTTACTTCCCTCCGACGACGGACAGCAGCTCCGCCTCGCTCCCCCTTCCCGGGGAGAGCCGCCCGAGCCCAGGGCCCGAGCGCAAGGCCGGGGTGCCAACTCACGCGTCGGCGGGCCCGTCGGCTTCGTGGGGGAGAAGGCGGCTTTGTTCCGGGGGATCACTCCCGCACCCCGTCGCCCCATCAGAGACGGTCGGGGCCTGACTAGGACTCATCGCGTCCTTCGCAGACACTCGGGCCCCAGGTTTTAACAAGCGCGTGAAGCAGAGAGCGCACAGACAACACGGTGGTGTCGCTGCCGGGCTCTCCGTGAGCCTTTGCACACGTGCACACGTGTTCTCCACTGGCTCACACGCAGCCCCACGCACCGCAGCCGGCGGTCCCTAACCGAGGGCCGTTCCGAGCGCCCAGGCCTGGTGGGCTGGCGGGAGCACGCGGCCCTGCAGCCCCCGCCCCGGCCCCTGGAGGGACAGGAGCTGCTCGGCCGTGGAGCCGCCCGCGTCCCGGAGAACGGCCAGCAGGCACGCCGCCTCCCAGCCGGTCCTCCAGGGCCTGACGCTGCAGCATCAAGCACCCCAGGGCCGCAGTTCCCCAAAACCTTGTGAAAATAACAAGATGCGGACCAGGGGATGTCGCAAACGCAGGACGCCACCGGCGGGGGAGCAGCGTGGCCAGCTCGGGACCCCAGCCTCACACACCCCGGGCCATGGTCCCGGCCCGGCGCTGTGTGCCAGGGGCAGTTTCCTCGTCGGTGCGGGGTGGTCTGCACCTCTGCGGTCAGTCTGCGGACGGCCAGACTCGGGGGGCTGGCTGCCGTGTTCTCACCCAAACCGGAGACCCCCTTCCTCAGAAAGCGTGGGCCAGAGCACTGGCGGCCAGACCCCTGGGCACGAACCCGTTCCCATCCTTCGTGGGATTCTGCGAGGGCTCCGCACCATCACCATTACCGTCACCGTCACCACGAGTCTCATCCCATGGACGAGGACCCAGCCTGGCAGTTCACGAACCCACATCCCATCTCATGAGACCGTTCCCGCCATGGGGAGGCCCAAGGGTCCCCATGCGAAAGCCTGTCCCAGGTGGGGAGACCCCTCGCAGGGGCTGGGGCCACTGGTCAACAGGGCCTCAGGCGGCAGAGGCCTGCCTGCCTGCCGCCCACCCTGCGCCCACCCTGGCTTGGCGGACGCCGGAGTCTGGACAGAGCGCGTGTGACTCTCCCTGGCGGAGGAAGAACGCTGGGTGTGGACGCCTGCACGGCCTCTGGGAGGCTGACGGCCTGAACCACTGTCCCCCAGCCGGACGCGGGAGGAAGCGGGCCCGGCCTCGGCCCCGCAGGCCGCCTCTGAGCACGACCTCCGTGAACGGCGCTTTCTACGCCAGGCGCTAACAGCCAGAGTGAACACACGCTCGTGCAGGGGAGACGCTCCAGGGCGGTGGGGAAAAAGAACGCGATGTCAGAACGTGGCTGGCCCTCTGGCCCAGACGTGGGGCGGGCCTGCCCCCGGCTGGCTGCTGGCGTGCTCCCGTGGCCTCGGCAAAGGGCTGGGTCACTCCGAGCAGGAGCAGGGCCCTTGTCTGTGAAGTCAGTGAGGCCCTCTCCCTCCGGGGACCCCCGGGCACACTCCGTCCATCTCAGGAGCAGGGCGGGGGAAGCACATGGGCCTTCGCAGTGCTGGACACCTTACTGGGAGACAGCGAGACACAGAAGGGGGCCTCCAGCTGACCCCCAAGTCTGCCCATCAAACCGTCAGGCCCCCACCCTCTCCCTCACCAAGCAGGGTGCCAGCTGAGGGGCGGGATCGGGCAAGGGGAAACAGTAACGAAGGGAGAAAAGCACCTGAGAGTCGCCCCTGGCGTTACACTGGGTCTGGGGAGGTGGTGGCGGGGGGCTAAGAGGACTGGGGGAGGGGTGCAGAGCCAGTGTGCCCAGGGACCCTGTACACGTGTCACTGCTCAGGGGGATCCCCTCCCCGAGCCAGGTCTGGCCCCCTCGACAGAATCAGGCAGAGGAGACAGAAAACGTGACGTTCATTCACCCGGTCAGCGCACACTCAGCGGACGCCCAGGATGGGGTGGCCGGACCTCTGCCGCACGCACCGTCACAGGGCCCGGGACCCGGAGCCCGGCTGGAAAGCGGGAAAACCGAAGGACAGCTGCCCACTCGTCTTCCTGGCTCAGGTCAGGGACGGGGGATGGCGAGAAACTCCCGAAGCCACTGTGACTCAAAAGTACA
This sequence comes from Eidolon dupreanum, assembly GCA_028627145.1. NCBI lineage: Eukaryota > Metazoa > Chordata > Mammalia > Chiroptera > Pteropodidae > Eidolon > Eidolon dupreanum. The sequence goes on from CM053506.1 coordinate 748,450, forward strand.
CGAACACCCCCGGAACAGCCACGACTTACAAAGCCACGCGCAGGCACGGGACCGCCCAGAGACGACGTGACGAGGCGGTCCCGGGGAAGCTCCTCCGGGCGACGTCCCGCGAGTCTGTTCTGAGCAGCAGGGCCCAGGCGCCGTGCTGGGGACACAGCAGCAGCCGGCGGAGTGGGAAGCTGTGCCCGCAGCTGGCCGAGGATTTGGAGGCGAGCACAGTATTTTAGACAGATATCCACATGCAACTATACATCGTCACGTGACGCCAAACGCACAGCCACCTGGAAGTGCCGGTGACGGCTCGCGTCTCTTCTGTTTTGTCTAGAAATTTGGGTTGCGTTAAATTTTCAGATGAATAAACACGACGAGGGAGCAGCAGAGGCGGCGGCTGCAACCCTCCGGCAGTCTGGCTCCGCCTCGGGTGAGCGGAGGGGGTGACCGCTGGGGCTGGGCTTCCTCGTGGCCACACAACTCTTCTCTAGCTGGGAAATGGCACTCTTCCCTGCAGGACAAGTAGAAGCACCACCCCCAAAACTCGGACGGAGCTGAAGCTGGCGAGGCCAGCGGGCGAGACGGGGCCCCAAGGGCCGAGGGTGGAGGGCAGGGTCTGCCCCTCCAGCCCGCCTGATCCACACAGCGCCCGCGAGGCGTGGAAGGTGCGTCCAGAAAAATGGGGAAGGAGAAGATGCAGGTCCCAGGTCTTGTGCATTAGCTCTGTGGCCCTGGACAAGCCACCGTCCCTCGGTGAGCCTCAGTCTCTATCCTGACTGTGGGAACAGCCCCGATAGTGGACATCCTGAATGAGAGGACGCACAGGGAATGCGCTGTGAGCCGCCAGCCACCTGTGCATGAAGGTTCGACCCCGTGAGCTCGTGAGCCCCGCCCTGAGGCACCGGCCAGGCCCTGAGTCAGTCGGGGCGAACCCCCCCTGGGCTGGCCAGGAGTCAGGCGGGAGGCGCTGGAGGCCCTGGATTTGGTGACGTCCAGTGAATGAAGGCTTGGCCCTCGTGCGGCGGCCTGGGTCTGCCCCGGCTCAGGACAGCGAGGTGCCAGAGAGGCTGATGCGGAGGGGGACACCCCGAATCTCGGGCACAGCTCAGGGCTGGCCACTGGGGCCGCCAGTAAAGAATAACCCCAACCTGGGGTAGCCCCTGAAGTCCCGGAGCTTCTGCTTATCCCAGGACCCAAGGGCTATATGGGGACAGAGAGCAGCTGGGCCCACAGGACCCCTGCAGGGGCAGCGCAAGCAGGGCCCAGGGCGGCCTGGGGGGAAGGGCTCCATGCCACAGCCGCACCCCTCAAGCAGGGGCTGTGGGGCGTGCATGAGGGCCTGCTGATCCCGAAGCCATGTCCCCGGCCCTGCTTCCAAAATGTCAGCCAGAAAAAAATTCTAGAGGTTCCAGGGGGCACGAAACCCACTAACAATAAGCACGACAAATCTATAAATACCAAACGCAGACAGAACCCGGTAACGTCCCCATCCTCAGCGTGGACGCGCGCATGCACATGCGCGCAGAGTCGCCCACACGGACGCGCGCACGCACATGCGCGCACAGAGACGCGCACACGGGCGCGCGCGCGCACGCCGCCCGGGCGCTCCGCTGTTACAGTGACCGGCTTCCACGTCGAGTCAGCGCGGCGCGGGGCGCCACCACCGCCGCTAAGCTGCAGAAAAGCAGCAGCTGAGGTTCTCGGAATCACGAGTGGGGTTCGCCGCGGCGAAGCAGGAGCGGCAGACTCGCTCCCTCGCGTCTGACGGGGCCGTGACGACGCGGGCCGTTCCCGTGCCGGACCTCTTCTCCCTGAGAGAGCTTCTGACCGGAGGCGCAGCGGCGGGTCAGGGAGCTGCTTGTCCCGGTCCCGAGGGCGCCCACGAACTGGCCCGTCTCGGGGCCCACTGCGGGCAGGCGCCCCTCATCTCCTGGAACCCGTGAGGGGAGGACATACCAGCTCTGCTGTGCAGGTGCAGATGCCAGATTCGGAGGGATTTAAGGAGCAGCCCCCACCACGCAGTCGGGAGGGGGCGGCTGGCCGGCCTGGAGCCCCTCACCGCACTCACGGGACAAGGAGGCGCGGGGCCAGCACCTTCCCACCCACGTCCTGCAGCTGATGGCTCCGTCCGCGTTTCCGAGAAGACATCAGCATGGAGTCTCCTGCGCTGGCCTCACGGCTATACACCCCCGAGAGCTCCAGCTGGGTCCAGGGGCTCCAGTCCACACCCCCATGGCAACCCCTGTGGCTTTTATTAAACTGAGGGGCACAGTCGGTCTCACAAAGTCTCCTGTCTACCCTAACTTGGGGGAAAATCTTAGAAAAAACATGAGACCTAGAAAAAGATCAGAAATCAAAGTGGACCACAAGACTAAGAGGAAGGAGTGAGCC
>CM053506.1:753831-766331 GCA_028627145.1 Eidolon dupreanum
AAGGGGGAGAGGCAGAGCTGGCCCACGGTCCTGGGGGCGGCGCCCCGCCAGGCAGCGACGGCCCTGCGGGTGACAGCAGGGCCCAGCGCAGCGGCGGGCAGCAGCGTGTGTCCGTGGAGCGCCTCTGTGTGCCGGCCTGCCTGCACAGGGCCAGCAGAGCGGCCCGCGAGCGCTGACGCCACGAAGGGCTGGTCCAAGGCCGGGACTGGCCGGCCGCCGCGCTGGGCCGGGGGCACCCCGCCGGCCTCCCCCAGGCCTCCCAGCTGTGGCCTCCTGGCCCCTCCGCCCGGCGCCCTCCCTCTGCTGCCGGCCTCCCCGCCCCCCTGCAGGCCAGCCTGCGAGCAGGCCAGGCCGCAGCAGCCATCGTAATAACTCATGCAAATGTGAGGGCTCCTGAGACAAAGAGAGGTCAGGCCAGGGGCTCGGGGATTCCTGTCGACAAACAATACTAGATGTAAAATGTGTACCTTTGACAAAAGTATTAATATCGCGCTTTTGATTTTTTTTTCCTGATGAAAAGTGAAAAGTAGTAATTGTGGAGTGACAGAGGAAAATGAAGTTTTGAACCAAAAGGCAAAGTTCGCGGATGGAAAAACCCAACCCAATTAGCCGCTTATGAGGAATCGAAATGCAAGGCATTTGCTCTCCCATCTCCCTCAACAACCTTTTGATTGACTCTGCTTAGATCTGAACGGCGGAGCAGATAAATCGACATGCCACATGCATGCGATGCTTAATCATTTGTAATAGTCATATTTGCCCTGACACGTAATTTGCTATATCAAGCCATTTTTTTTTTCTGGCTCGCTGGTATTCGTGGCTTGGCCTTTGCTTTATAAAACATTTAATAGTTTGCTTTAAACACATCAACACGCCGGTCTGCGATTGCCCTTTGCGTGCGCCTGGAGGGCCGGCTGGTGTGTCCTGCCGCTGGGCCCGGGCGACCCGAGGTGGGCAGCGTGGCCGGCTGGGGCTAAGGTCCGCCCTCTCTGTCTTGTGTGAGCAGCCACTCCGTGCATCAAGGCCATCAGTCCCAGTGAAGGCTGGACCACAGGGGGCGCGACTGTGATCATAATCGGAGACAACTTCTTCGACGGCCTGCAAGTCGTGTTCGGGACCATGCTGGTGTGGAGCGAGGTAAGCCCGCACGGTCAGGCACTGACACGGGCAGCCTGGCCCCAAGGGCCCCAGTCACTGACAGTGGCCCATGGCGGGGGCTTCTCCGGTGGGTGGGTACAGAACGCCCAGCCCCCGTCCGGGGGCTTCAAACCTGCTGGAGGGAGGTCCCGCAGTACCCTGGAACAATTAGTGCTCGAATTACTAGGAGCAGGTTTAAGGGGACATATGGTGGCAATTTTCATATGAATGATGCCCTGTGGCCTTTCCTGCAAACTAAAACCCGGGGTCGTTGGCAGATATTTTTCTTAAAGAGCACTAGATGCTCCATCCCTGGGTGACAGCGAGGAGGGGCGTCCCAGACGAGGGTCCAATTTTGCTCATTTTGGTAATTATACCCAACTGGCGAGTGCGCGGGCGCCACGCTGAGGGCCCCTGTGTGGTTCCGCAGCTGATCACGCCCCACGCCATCCGGGTGCAGACGCCGCCGCGGCACATCCCAGGCGTCGTGGAGGTCACCCTGTCCTACAAGTCCAAGCAGTTCTGTAAAGGTGCTCCTGGACGGTTCGTCTACACCGGTGAGTGCGCGTCTCACCTACCTGGCGAAGCGGGAGGCGGGCGGCACGGGGGGCTCTGGGGTGAGGCGAGGATGCTGGATTTTGTCACGTGCACGGTATCTGCGTCCCTGTCCGAGGCGGCGAGACACCGTGGGCGGGTGCGGCCCCCACTGGTCACGTGACCTCGGGCCCCTCCCATCTGCAGCCCTCTGTCTCTCACCTGTAAGGCTGGGCGGTGGGGTTCTCAGTAATGGGTCCTCCTGCCTCCCATTGGGTAGCTGCCCAAGTGCTTGGCTCGTGCCGGGGCCCTAGGCCTGCATCTCGCCATTGTGGCCGCCCTGTCTTGTCGCTGTTGCCCATTTGTACAAGCTGAGACGCAGAGGTCAAGTCACGTGCCCAAGGTGGTCACGTGCCCTGTAAACGAGGGGCCTCCAACCCAAGCCAGGTCTCTGCTCCAGGCCTGGGGTCTCACACCAGACACCTTTCTGCTTCTGTATTTTGCAGAGGTCTCGGGCAAACTCACGTCACTGGCAGGAGTTGCCTCTGAAGTTAGAGTTTGTCATCTGACAGCTGTCTCGCATGTTGCTCTCCTCAGCAGAGCTTCGTTGAGGGAGTTTGTTTGAGGTCGCTGCTGAGAAAGACCATACGTCAGTGTGAGACACGGTCGTGTTTTGATTTCTGTTCTAGCCAGGTGCCAAAAGGGTGATATTTGAGATGTGTTTTTAATGATGGACAACGCCTGCTGAACACTCGTGAGGGTGAAAGGGACGAGGACTTATCCTCAAAGGGCTGTGGCCTTGACGTGTGTGAGCGGCCAGGGCGGCTAGGAGGTGCGTGGCAGGAGCCTGGGTGGGGACCAGCGGCTTCAGGGTGCCCTGTCACCTGCCGCAGGGCACCCTGCAGACCTGTCCTCTGTCCAGCAGGCAGGTGACATGGTGGACCCAAGAGAGAGGTCCCTTCCACTTTGGGGTTTGGGAGGGAAGAGAGGCTGCTCACCCAGCCCATTTGGAGAAAGTCGAGTGTGAAATACAGAATGTAAATTCTTCCAGTGCCCACTTCCCAGTGGACCCAGCGTCACCGGGCCAGCTGGACTCCAGTGACCCCTGGCGTCCTGTGTTGAGGAGACTGCCCCTCTGTGCTCAGTAGCCGTCCACATGGTCCACGTGGGAGAGGGGACCTGCCTCACATCAGAGCCTTCTGTCCCCTGGGCACCAACACATGCTCCCCAGGGACCCAGAGCAGGGGCGGGACCCGGGCTCCAGGCTCTGGGCCCTCTGGTGGACCCAGAGACTGAGAGCACAGCTCGTCCAGTCTGAGGCACCCCGTGTGTTAAAAATCAAAGGCCTGATAAAAACAGGGTTCCAGAGCTTGGGGCACCCTGAGGCCTACACGTGTTCCCGCCAGTGCGGGAGGCCGCTGCGTGCACGGGGCCTGGGAGCTGGACGTCAGGATCGGCCGGGCACGGGGGCCGCTCAGCGCACCTGCTCACGTCGACTGCGGGCTGGGGCGTCGCCCGTCTGCGTGTCCAGCCCGCCAGCCCCAGGCCGTAGAGGCCAAGGGCGCCCGCTCCGCCCTGCCTGCTGCCGGCCGCCCGCTCCGAGCGCTGCTGGCGCTGGGCCTCACGCGGGGCTGAGCCGTCTCGGGGGACCTGGGCTGGGGTGACCGGCGGGGGAGCCCAGCGGCTGCTGCCTCCCGTGACCGTTCCTGAGATGTCCCTCCTGCCGGCGTCCGCGCTCCTCAGGGGAGGGGACCTCTGTCACCCGCTCAGGCGCCGTGTGGCGCACCCCGCATCTGCCGCATGGGCCCCGCGTGGCTGTGGGTGCTGCAGCGAGCGTGAGCCCGTGCGTGGGGAGACCGCGGCTCTCCCCGGCGCGGCTGGGGGTGCCCGTGCCAGGCGGGCTCGCCTCCTGCCGCCGCCCCGCGTGGGGCCTCGCGGGCCTTTGCCCCTCACGCTCCTCGCGGGGAAAACGCAGGCTGCTGTCGGAGCGGTGGCTCTTCTGTGACGGGAGGGGTGGCGGGAGGGCCCGTCTGCCTGCGCCTGTCGGCCGGGTGCGGGGGCGGCGCCGGGCTGAGCACGTGGCAGGGCTGGGTGCTGGCGGGTGAGCTGCCCGTCGGCAGCCGGCGGGCGTCACGTGCGAGGGCTGCGGCGACGGCGTCGCCCCCTCTGCTCTCGGGCTGGGGCGGGCGCCAGGGCACTTCTCTCGGCCACTCGCTGTCCTCCGCGTCGCCTGCCTTGGCGAGAAGCCGCCTCTGCGGGCGCGTGGGGTGCGCTCTCCTCCCCCAAGGGAAGGGGTTTACCCTGCGTTAGCTGCAGCGCCACCCGCTGTCCGGAGGCCCGTCCTCCGTCCCCACAGTGGACTCGGTGTCCACGCCAAGCCGAGGGGGCCTCTCGGGCCAGAGGTCAGGGTCCTGGCCGCCCACGGCCTTGCGGCTTCCTCCCCACGAGCCGGGCTGCAGCGTAGCAGGTCAGCAAGCTCGGCCTTCGCTAGCAGGAGGCTAATTTATTGCCTCCCTCACCCCAATCATTAGCGGAATATACATTTCAAACGCCGTGCGAGGGATCTGGGCCTACACTCTCAGCGAGCAGAGGAAAGGTGGGGTCATAACCTGTCTGACCTGGAAGCTTCTGTCTGATTTGCATTGCCCTGAAATTGATGGGGACAATGAAGTAATCACTGGGAATTGCTCTCCCCCCTGAAAGCTGAGCCAGCTCTCCTAATGCCAGCACTCAGGCATGCGGCCCCTGCGGGGAGGCCCCGTCCCCTGGGCATCTGGCTCCCATCAGTGTGCCCCGGCCCGGAGGCTGCCGGGACACCCTCACATCGGACCTGCCCCCCTGGCCGCCACCCGGGATAATGAACCTGAGCTGGGAGGAGCCCCCCCCCCCCCCGCCAGGGGCAAAGGCCTAAATGATCTGTTTACAGTGATCTGAGAAACACCAGAGTTTTCAGAATCAGACCCGATCAGTCAACCCGGAGTGGGCGCGGGGCCCCCGCTGCCCCAGCCCGCCCGCCCGGCCCCTTTGCCTGCCGCCTTCGATGACGACGAGACACAATTACCTTGGGAAGCGCTGGCAGCTCAGTTGATTAGCACGGTGAATTAAAAGAATGAGTCACAAATGACATGTCCAGCTCTTCCGTGCTAGTCCTTTGTACTCCCAGTGTGCCTCACCCCTGTTGTAAGAAGGTCAAAAATTAGAGAGAGAGAACAATTTCCAAGCGGCTGGCACTTAGGAGCAGAATTAACAATCACTCTGTATGTGATTGCCAGTTAACAGTAAATTGCCTCCTAGACTGTGAAATGCAATATATGCGGGCGAGCCCCGAAAATTAAATTAATGAGATAGTCGCTGCATTTAAAAGCGAATAGTGCAAATTAATAACGGAGCGCAGTGCTTGTTTCGGTATTTGTCTGAGAGTGTACCGTTCGCTTTAATAATAATTAGAACGGCCCTACCCCAGAAACCCACGGTACAGGTGGACAGAACCCATGGTACGGGCGGGCCGGACCCACGCTACAGGTGGGCTGAACCGTCACCTTCTAGTCTCACCGGTAGCAACACATCCAGTTGTTAAGAGCAGTAAAAGAAATTATTTTTTAATTAGAATGGAAGCATTGCAGTGTTATTTGATTAAGACCAGTTGGAATTTGTGTGCTTCTAATTGAAATTACGTTAGAGCAGAAAGTGCTTTACAGACGCGTCTCCAGGAGCGAGGTGTTCTCACACAAACGTGCGTGTGATCGCTTTCTGGAAGCTTCCGTGTGGCAGAAGGTTTCCTCTTACACAAAGCGGCGGAAGCCGGTTGGCGGTGGCATGACTTCAGCGTGGTTCCCCAGGACACCGGGGTGGCGCGTCAGGGGCGCCCGTGGTCGACCTGTACCCGAATGTTTGCTCGGCCCACCCTCGCTTTAGGGATTGCTTTCGCTCAATTAAAGAAATTATCACAGATCACCAGGAGTCAGCGTGTCGTCTGCCACAGGCCAAACCCACTTCTGAAGGGAGGCGCGGGCAGTCGGTGGCCCTGGCGTCCCGGGCGGGCACACGCTGGCTTGCCTGCTGAACGCATGGCCCAGGCTCAGGTCTGCAATTTATTTCGTAGACGGGGACATAAAAATGATTATTTTCTGCACAAAGACGTGCATTCAATTTCAAGCTTATGAAATCATTACTCAACCAGTAATTGCTAACAGTTTGTGTTCTTTCCGATACAGTATTTATGCTTTCGGCTTTTTTTTTTTTTTTTTTTTTTTTTAAGTCAGATGGTGCCTTAAATGGGTGCTGTGCCAAGCGGGTAGGCAATCTGTGCTCAGGTGCTGTCCTGGCCCCCGGGCCGACGGTGTCCCTGCCTGCGGCCCAGCCCACATCCCCCGGTGGGCTTCCGCCGTTTAACCCCCACTTCACTTCACCGCTTGAAAGGTGCTCATGTTTCTGAAGTGTTTTGAAGATCTTCTGTGTGCGCTCAGATGCGATTCTGTCACAGTGCGGTGACACACTGTAGAGTCGATAGCGCCTTCGACCGCTGCCCGCGCCAGCCCGCTGCCTCCCAGACCAGCGCTCGCCAAACAAATTACTTGTATCCACACAGCAAATGATGCCTAATTGCCTCCCACAAATCATACTGTTTTTACTATTCTAAACTAAACGCTGGCACTTCCCCATAAATGTAAACCACCTGATTATTTCGATTATACGTTTCTAACCACATATGTGGACACGGTGGAGGAACACATGTTTTAATCACGGGTCCCGGAGTTTGGGGACGCTTCCAGCCAGTTCAGTCGGTTGCTCCGGGCCGCCCCCCGTCCGTCCCGGCCCGTGGGCCCGGCCATGCTCCGCGGCTCCCTGTCCAGCCCTCCGTGCGGCGGCCGCTCAGGTCTCCCTGGTTCCCGGGCCCCAGTTGGAGGGCGTCTTTGGAGGTCTGCGGTCCCCTGGAGGGCGGACACCTTTGCTTCTAGACGGGGCTAGTCATGTGAAGGAAGAGGTCAGGACGTGCGTTTTCGACTCAGGCCTCTCTAGACCCGTCAGAATCGGACAGGTGACACGACCTGGCGTGACCCCTCCAGGCACAGCCCACCTTTGCTCTCATCGTAGGTTTCCACGTGGGTGAGAGAGGGTGACGTGTCCCCATTAACCGGGCTGGCGTGCAGGCCTGGCAGCGGGACCGAGTGGCCGTCTCCGGGGTCATTGTGGCCTCCTCCGGGCCGCAGAGAAAGGCGGGATGCCCACCCCGTGACCTGCACGCCAGGTGGCATGGCCGCAGACCGCGTGACACCCAGTTCATCCGCCGGCTTGCTAAGTGGGTGCTGGACGTGCAGATTCCATACTGTCCCCTTTTAAGAGTGGTGCTGTGAGGGCTCCCGGGGTCACCGCTGTCCCCTCTCCCTCGGTCTCGAAGGAGGCCAGGAGAATGAGACTCACCGGTTGTGCTATTGCACAAGTAGACGATTTGTCCTAATCAGTGACACCCATTTACTAGAATTGCTTAAAATGAACTGTACCTCATACAGAAATCGCACATTTAGAGAGTTCCATTCATCATCTGGAAATTGAGGCCAGCAAACTTTTCCACTCCTCCAGTGGGATCATAGGCACGCATCAAAACGTTAAAAATGATTGGTGAGAGGGAGCTGTCACCCATTTATCAAGGAAAAGAACATTATTTGCTAATTTCCCAACCAGGCTGGTGACAGGGTGCTTCGTCTTTGGACCCACAGTGACCAGCTTGGCCTTTTTGTTATTAGTACAAGTCAAGCGCTTTTGGGCAGTTGCTAACAAGACGCATTTGTCTGTCATCAGAGGGGCTTCGGTGGTTTTCCGAGTGGCTGTGACCAAAGTGTGCGCCCGCACCCTGCCTGGCTGCGCCTTCGGGGGCCACGCGCATCGGGAGGGGAGCCGAGCTGATAAATCACGAAGTTTCCGTGTCAAGGTGACGGGGCTCACTCTGCGGCTCCGAGCCTGACACAGTGTGGCGGGGGGCAGACAGCCATCCGTCTTCCCCAAAGGACGACAGGGTCGTCGGGACGCAGGCCGGCAGGGGAGGTGGGCAGGGGCCCGGCCTCGCTTCCCCACCCGCCCCGGGGGGCCCAGGGAGGACAGTCTCGGAGAGGAGGGGCTCGCGTGACGGACTCGGGGTGCGTGGCTGGCGAGGGTGCGCGCCCCCCTTCCAAGGGCGGGGGGTGGCGGGGCAGCCAGTGGGTGACCACGCGGCAGCCCGAGCATGCGAGCAAAGGGCGTGACAAGGTGTCCAGACGACGCCTCCGTGCGCAGCCCGGCCAGGCCGGCCAGCAGCTCGCTCGCCGCCGGGGACCCGGCCGGTGTCAGCGGGCGTTTCAGGGCGGACGCTGAAGCAGGCGCGTGCGGCTGTCCTGAGCCCGAGCGAGGAGGCGCCGGGTCCCCCGCGGCCCCGGGAGACCAAGCCCGAGCTCGGCGTTACTGCGCCTGCCTCTCCGGCCAACCCGTTACCGCTGGGTGGACATGTGGCCCGACGCCAGGGCCAGGTGGAAGGGGACAGGGAAGCTGTGTCACTGGAGGCCGGGCCGGGGCCCCGCTGCCACGGGGGTCGGTGACTTGCCGGAGGCCTTCGGGCCTGTCCGGGCACACGCTCCAGGGAGAGGCCGCGACCCCAGACGCTGGGGCTGACAGGAAGCACTTCTGAAAGACGGTCCTTCGAAACGGCTGGATCTTTTCACTCGTAGCAAATGCAAAATCCTGACTTTCTTAGGAGTTTTTCACGAAAACAGCACCATAGTGACAGCCCGTGTGCGGACGGCTACGTAGAGAAGTTTCCAGATGTGGGTAACGAGTGTGCGGAGTAAAGTGGTTCCCGCAGGGCCGCGGGCGCCTGTGTGTGGCGCGTGCGCTCGGGCAGGCGCGTCACGGGCTCGCGCTCCAAGCGCGGACGCTGCCGTGCAGACCGTGGGCCTCGGCCTCGTTCGCGGTGTGAGCATCCGTGGGGGTTGGTGTCTTACGGGTGTGGCCTGGAGGCGCTTGCTCCCCTCCGCCTCCCAGACGCCACCCTCCCCTGCCCTCGCGAGGTCCCCTTCCACCCTCCGGGGGCGGAAATCCTGCTCTCTGACACCGTGGGCCTGGTCGGGTGGCCCCCGCCCCAGGCCTCTGATGACCAGTGGGGACGGAAAGGCAGGGTGTCTCGGCGGTTGGATGTGGGGGTTCTGCCCGATTCCTTCTCCATCCTGTTACCCCTGTTCTCTCAGAAGGCCATGGCCCAAGCCCCGTCTCAGCCCCGAGGGTCGGGGGGCTGGTGACCTGTGATGCTGCTCCTCTCTCCGTGTCTGGCTCGCCCGTGCCCGGCCCCGGTCAGCCGGATGCGTCCGCCACGGTTCTGCAGCCCTGCTCGCTGGCCGTCCCGATGCACACATCCCGACACAGGCATGTCCCCCCTGAGCTTTGGGGCGCGCTGGTGCCGGGCCGGGGCGCGGGCCTGGGAGCCGTGGGTGCAGCTCCTGGCGTGCGTGTGGCTGAAGGATGGTCATGACACGATGGCCCGGGTGGCCGCGGCACGGCATACCCGGTGTCAGGCTGCGGCGTGTCCCAGACGGAACACGGTCAGTCGCCTCGCGTGCTTGTGGTCAGTGGAGACGGAGGTCATGTCGACCGTTGACGGGCTTTAACGCCAAGGAAGGGAGGTGCACACGGGCGAGATGGCGCCCCTGCCCCCAGGAGGCCAGCCTGGTCTTCGCGGTCCCAGCGGCAGTGCCCCGGGCCCGGGCCGTCACCCCGTGGGACACTGGCCCGCGTGTCAGCCACGTGCCCCTGCGTCTCCTCACGGTCCCGCCGTCCGTGACCACGTGGTCACCGAGAGGCGCGGTCGTGTGGAGGGGGGTGGCGACGAGGGATGTGACGCTGAAGTGTGCGGGTGCTTCGGGATTTACCCACGGTCCCTGGGGTTCGGTTCTCGCCCGGCGCCCACCTGGGCCAGGTGCTCAGCTGGGCGCCGCAGGTGATGCAGAGAGAGAGGGGCCGTGGGAGGCTGGGGGGTGCTCGGGGTCGGCGGCCCTGGGCCATGGGCCCTGGCCAGGGTGAGCCCTCGCCTTCACGCGGAGCCTGGCCCTGGGCCGCACGGGGCGGGTGTCTGACACATGCCACACAGCGGGCCGGCTGGCTCAAGTCCTGTGGGAACGAAGCAGGGTGGAGAGACGTCGTTAACAAAGTCGCGGTACCAGGTGCGAGGCTCTGGGAGGAGGGGACAGCCGAGGCCCCCAGGGTTTCGCAGGCCCCTGGGTGGTGTGGCAGGGCCGGCCGGCTGCACCCGATGACCTGCGTGGGAGCGGGGGGAGCATGGGGAGCCGGCGGGGCGGGTAGGGGGAGCAGGGTGTCTCTCTCTCTGTGTCTGTCTCTGTCTCTGTCTCTCTGTGAGGCCCCAGGGCCTTCCGATCCCAGCAGTTCAGCATCCGCGCCCTCACGTGGGGTCGAGCTGTGTGCACAGGACCGTGAGCGGCATCCACGCTCGGTGCTGTGGTTTGGGGGCCCCGGTGTGGCTGTGGTTTGGGGGACCCAGTGCGGCTGTGGTTTGGGGGGCCCAGTGTGGCTGTGGTTTGGGGGGCCCAGTGCGGCTGTGGTTTGGGGGCCCGGTGTGGACGTTCCTCTCTGATTCCTTGAAGGTCTGGGGACATCCCTTTGCTTCATCGTTCAGCCCGGAGACCCGGGGGTGGAAAATGCCTTGTCGGAGCTCGGAAAGGGTGGCCACGTCGCGCTGCCCGGGTGGGGGCCCCTTGGCCATCCAGCCCCCACGGCGGGGTCCCCCCCGTCCACTTTCGGGGGCCTGCTTTTAAGGCCTTTAGCGCCAGCGGCTCCCTGGGTGCGGGTGTAGCCGGCCTGCAACTCGAACCCGGATCGGAGACGCGGGTTCCACTCACGGTTCTGCTTTTAGTCCGCGCACGGTTCACGCGTGGACGTCGGCGCAGAGCGTGCGGCACGGTGACTTTTCGCGTGTCACCAGGTTGTGCGGGCACGAGCTAACTCAGGAGCAGTCACAGGAAGGGGCCTTGTTCCCCCTGCCGGCCCCCCGTTCCCGTGTCCCCCCTAGGCCGCCACAGAGCTGCTTCCTGCCCGTGCACCGGCCCCTCCGGGAGTTCGGGTGAGGCCCAGTCGTGGTGACCGCGTCCCCCGCTCAGCGTGGTCCACTCCTCCCGCGTCCTGGCGTGCCCCGGGCCAGCTGCACGGTGTCCCGTTGAGGGACGGACCCCGCGTGTTCATCGGTCGCCCGTGGGTGGCCCTGGGGCATCGCAGAGAAGCCGCCGGGAGACGTTCGTGAGCAAGTCGTGCGGACGTGTGGGGAACGTGGTGTTCACCTCGGCCTCAGAGGCGGAGCGTGGGGGCGCCCGCGTGGGCCGGGCGCTGGGGGGCAGCCCCGCAGTCCCGAGCAGGTGGAGGAGGAGGTGCCCAGGGCGGTGACAGCGCCACCTTCACGGAGGAGGGCGGACCTCTGGGCAAGCGAGCGGGTGGCCGGGGCGCGCGGGGTGGGGTCTGCCGCGGCAGGCGTCTCGGCGGCGGGTGCGGGGGTGCGGGGGGTGCGGGGGGTGCGGGGGGCCGAGCTCGTTCTCCCGCAGAGCTTCCACGCTGGCTTAGCGTGCAGAGCCGCTGCCCGATGGTTCGGGGGGCGTGATGCTGCCCCCACCCCCCGAAAGCCTCAGGGTCGACACTTGATTTCTCTCCCTGGGAAAAGGGGTAACGTCAGTAGTGCGTGACCTTCGTTGTGCCGAGGACGGTTCTGGTTGCCAGGCTGTCCGCCTCCGTGGACGTCGGGAGAGGCGGCATCTGCTAGCCCAGCCTTGCTGGGGCGTGCGGGCTGTGGGCGGCCGCGCCCCCGGGGGTCTGTCTCCGGGCGGAACGGAGGCCGTGGGGGCCGCGGGGGCCGCTGAGGGACCACGTGCGCAGCCGCGGGCCGGGCCGGGCTGGGCTGGGCGGCCGTGGCTCCGACGTGGCCGTGGAGGCTGCAGGCCGGGGCGTTCTCGGAGGTGTGGAAGCAGGACTGGTTGGATGCGATCCAGCAGTTGTCAGCAAGGGTGTTATTTCGGTAACAAGGAAGACGCGCCATCCCCTTTTCTGCGCTTGGTGTCACCCCACAATGCCGCCGCCCGCGGCCAGGCGGCTGTGAACGGAAGCAGGTCCCTGTGCACAGGCCGGGCTGGGCGTCCGCGTGAAAACCAGCTCGGAGCGCCCCGTGCGGATGGGGGGCTGGTTTCCACACGACGTCGAGTGCGGCCCTCTCCCGCCCCCGGCTGTTTTGGCCACAGAATGCCCCTCGGCGAGCGGGTGGGAGGGGCTTCTGGGGCGACCACAGGGTGAGAGGGAGGCCACCCCAAGGCAGTGGGGCCCCGCGCCAGCACGCTGGAAGGCCGAGTCGCTCCCTAGGATTAGCAGCTTGGCGTGGAAGACGGGGCACCCCCAGACTTCCGGGCTGCTACCGCCCGGCAGCGAGGCTGCCCCCGGCCGGGCCGGGGACCCAGGCCGGCTCCTGGGGACAGAGCCTTCCAGTGGGCGATGTGCAATGCGTGGCCTTTGTGTTTCCCATGCATGCCACAATGCCTGGCTGGCCCTGCCGGGTGCTGTGATTGAAATTCATTGCCAAATTTATTGAGAAATTAATGAGAAAAGCTGCAAAGTATTGACTTTGAGAGGAAAACACAACTCATCTTGAATGAGGAGGAAAATGCAGCAATAATTTAGCCACTATTGATTTGGCCCTGTCCATGTATTGATCTTCATTTTACAATATTAATTTGCACCTGCAATCGGCTGCACCGGCAGCCGACCCCGTTTCGCGGCCGCACCAGCGTGCAGAGCGTGGGGCGCCCCTGAGAAGTGGG
>CM053506.1:768831-771331 GCA_028627145.1 Eidolon dupreanum
ATAAAAGCTCTCCAACAAAAATTACTATGCATTAGGCCGCGGTAGCCTACTCAAATGGATATTAATACAGTTTATCTCTAAAAGGACGAATAATGTATTTGAAACAGATAAAAGGCCCTCCACTAAATGAGGAATGTTAATATCTTATGGCACGGTTAATAAAGAGATATTTCACAAGGGAGATTTGCTTTATGACTTTTGGTACAACAGCCTTATAATCTGACATATCTTAAATGATATAATTTTGCGCATACATTCATCTCTTTTATACAGAGCAGCCCCTCTTCGCGAGATTTGAATTCAGGACGAATAATGGGCGCTAATTACTTTTGAGATGCAGATATGCGGAAAGCCATGCCGAAAAGTTGGAGGCTTATAATACGTTTTGAGAAATGCCTTGTTTCTTTCCCCTTCAGCAGAAAATAACATTTGTTTTTGTTGTGTTTAAGGCAGAGTTTAAATTAATTTAACCCAGTGACACATGTTCAGAGACTAAGCATGCTGCTAAATAATTCCTGGGAATAAATTGCTCAGGAACCAGGCCCATTAATTCACGGCTCTCGCAATGCCGACAGATGTGCGGACGGGAGGCGGGCCTCTAGATATTAACATAAAACAAATTTGCTTTATTCTTCTTCATATTTCTTCTCCGTCCCCGCCTTGAGCTCACCCAAGGCTCCGTCTCTAATTATCCACGAGGTCAGTAAGCAGAATTGGGAAGAAGCGGGTAGATCAATACAAATTATCCCTGAGCAAACCAGTGCTGACAGTCTGAATTGCAGCATATGTTTACCCAAAATCAGGCAATTTATCTTAATATCAGCAAAGTAATGCAGTGCAGGTGAAAGGTCAGGCAATCTCTCCCCCTCATAATTACCCAGTTCTAAAACAGGAAAGTGGTATTGATTGGCCTGGCTCGGTGCTTGGCGACTGGACGTGCCAGAGCCCTGCCCTGCCCGGCCGGGCCTCGCCTTGTAAACTCGACACGCAGAGGATTTATGAGATGTGTGTGGAGGGGCTCGGCTTTCTCCTGCAGCCGTGGGATTTGCCGGTGCGGCCTCGGCACCGCCTCGTCTCGCCGGGCGCGGCTCTGTGCGGCTGGGCGCTCGGCAGGTCGCCGGTGGGCTCCTCACGTGGCGGCTGCTCTGGGAGGCGCAGGGGCAGACTGGGTGACCCCACCCCGAGCGATCCGACGCTCCCCAGACCCAGAACGCACGTCACTTCCCCTGTGGTCTGGAGCCGGGGCTCTGGTTCTGATTGTTCGTCACACATTCACGGGGCTTCGGTGGCCGAGCCCCGGACGGGGCTCCAGCGGCAGCGGCAGCACCGGGCCCCGCCCCGCCCGGCGGAGGTCTCCCGGGGGGCGGCACCACGTCCCCCCACAGCGCCCTGCCGTCCTCCTGGCCGTGCACCCAGGATGCGACGCTCCTGGGGCCGGAGCGAGAGGCGGAAGGTCCCCTCGCGTTTATCCCGCTTTAAGATGTTTTGGGTCCTGGAAGGAGAGTATCAGTTCCACCGAAAGGCTGGCGAAGGCCTCGCAGACGAGGGCGCCCGGTCGTTACGCGTCATGACGCCTCCGAGAGCTCGCGTCAGCGCGCCCGTCACCTGTCAGGGGCATTTGCATGGAATCAATAGCGGCCGCCCATCTATCTTTTCTGATCACCTTTCACCAGGCCGACTCATTAAGTCGAACAGTCATGGCGATTAGCCGGGGGAGAGGAGCCCCGACGTGTGAGAGAGGCACGGTGGGCCGCCGTTTTTGTTCCCTCATCAAGAAGCGTAATGCTTCAGCTCATCCTGGTTTTGGACCCGGTTGCTGGGTGAGGCCCGGCCACCCCGCCGCCTGCACTGTGCTCCTGCCTGACGCCCTTGTCCCGGCCCGGGCAGGGACATGACAAATTGTCCCCCAAGTCACCGCTGACAGCTTCTGATGATTAATGGTTTGATTATGAAGTGGTTTTGCACATACAGAATTTACATCACAGGGAGTTAGAAATTTTGCCGTGTCACACACGCCGAGGCGTTTCGGAGTGCTCCACTATTTGCCAGGAAGAAAGAGGGCGGAATCGCAGCAAAAGCCATGTCACGTAAAATCAATATGTCGGATCAATGCGTTATTAACAGGAAAATGTCTTACTTCACATTCCTGAGCGGGCCTTTGTCTCCGGGAGGAGGATGGGGTGTCAGATCACGCCGTGGCCCTCCACTTCCGGCCGCGTTATTGAGTGCCGCGGAGCCTTCCGGCGTCGCTGACGAGACCCGCCGTGGCCGCTGACACCGGCAGCCCCAGCACTCAAGGATGACGGCGGCCAATTATTTCGGGAGGCGCGTTCAGAGGCGGCCCCGCACCTTGCTGCTTGCAGCCGCGGCCTTTGTGTTCCCGGCCGTCCCCGGGCCTGCCGAGTCGGGGGGCGGCGATCGTCACATTATGTGCTAATGAGTGATGGCCCGAACTGCAGGCCGAGTAATGAATAGATGGTGGAGGGTCTTATTAGTCTGA
>CM053506.1:776331-795285 GCA_028627145.1 Eidolon dupreanum
ACCCCCAGCTCGGCGCCGCGGGTGTGACTGTGCTGCGGCGTCCCCCACGACGCACAGGCGAAGGGGCTAAGTGAACGTCTCAGTGTCATCATGGAAGAGCTAGATTAACCCAAGTTCGTTCACTTTATCGTTCAAAACAAAGAGGAATGAGCACGGAACTCACGCGCAGACTTGGGGCGCGAGTCGGGGTGAGAGACCGCCTTTCGGGGCGCTCCAGGGTAATTAAGAGACGGAGAGCGACGTACTGTCCTTCAGCGCCGAAGTCTCGGCGCTGCCGGGCGAGTGCGGCGCTGGCCCCTCGGTGGCCGCCGTGTGTGCGTGTGTGTGCACATGCGTGTGCGTGCGTGTGCGCACACGTGTGCGCGTAATGCCTGCCGTGTCTGTCACTGAGCCTCGGTGGCCACCGTGCGCACAAGTGTGTGCACGTGTGTGTGTGTGTGTGTGTGTGTAACGCCTGCCGCGTCTGTCCCTGAGCCTCAGTTCCGACCAGGCGCGCGCCAGCCCCGTGCCGGCCGCTGGCTGCCTCAGGGCGGACTCCGAGAGCCACGGACGGTGCCGGGGTCGGGCCGGGGTCGAGTGTGGCGGGAATCGGCCTCTTCTGCTTGCAGACGTGACGGTGATGTTGCCGCGCTCTCGTGGAGGGCGGCACTCGTGGTCCCTCGGGCAGTCACCCGCTTTGCTCTCCTTCCAGGAGGTGTTACTGAAGAGGGCGGCCGACCTCGTGGAAGCCTTGTACGGCATGCCGCACAACAACCAGGTAGGCGGTGCGTCCACTCGCCACCCCTTCCCGGGGGCCGCGGGCTGGCACCTGCGGCGGGTGTGAGCAAGCCTTCCTCTGCACGCGTGCATCCTCACACCACGTGTTCGCGTGGATGGCGGGTCGGTGCCGGGAACCGGAAGCTGTCACAGGAAAGAGCCGCTTTGAAATCCACTCGGGGGTTCGGTGGCAGGGGTGCCCCGTGGTGCTGCCGGGACACGGGACGGGGAGGGGCAGGCACCCACAGCCGTCCCCACCCCGCCCGGGGCCGCTGGGGCGCAGGGCCGGCCCCCTGCATGGGGGCCCGTTTCTCTCGGGACCCAGCACCGTCCTCTGTGCCCGGACCCCGTGTGCCCGCCGGGCACGGGGCAGCCGTGCAGACCGGTGCACCTTTAATTATCTCCCCGAGGGGAGTTCTTCCCGCTGAAAAATGCATTTTCCTGTAGTCTGGACGCAGGGACCATGCCCTGCCACCCTCATTTGCCGCGGGAGGGCGGCGGGTCCGGGCGGGGGCGGGGGCGGGGGCCGGGCCGGCGGCTGGTGACGGGCCCTCCCGCCGCAGGAGATCATCCTGAAGCGGGCGGCCGACATCGCCGAGGCGCTGTACAGCGTACCCCGCAACCACAACCAGATCCCGGCGCTGGGCAGCACGCCCGCCCACGGCGGCATGATGGGCGTCAACTCCTTCAGTAGCCAGCTGGCCGTGAACGTCTCCGAGACCTCGCAGGCCAACGACCAAGGTGGGCGGGCCCCTCCCCGACGCCCTGCGTGGGTGGTCGGGCCCAGCTGGCTGCCCCACGGCCGGCGGGGTGCGGACAGCCCCTGGGGCCCTGTGCGGGGTGCACTCGGAGAGCCCCGACCGAGGCAGCGGCTACGTCGGCTGCCGCTCGGTGCACCTGGAACTCGCTCCCGAGTGACCTGGCGTTCCTCGCGAGCCTGGGGCCGGCCACAGGGGAGCTGTGACCTGTGACGCAGCGAGCGGTGGGACCCCCCGGGGTGCCCGCGTGGGTGGGGCCTGGTGTCCCAGTCGGGAGTAAACGGGAGGGGACTCCCGCGTGCCCGCCCCGCGTCTGCCGCGTGGCGCAGCGCCCTGGGCGGCCATCGCTGTCCGGCCAGTCCTGAGCCTGCTCCAGGCCCCCGGGGCGCCCTCCGGCAGCAGGTAGTCCTCCCGCCCGCCCGCCCGCCCCACACTCGCAAACACAGCCACAGCGGCCAAGGCCCCAGACAGCCCTTCGCGGGCGCTGCGGCCGCACACGTGCTGTCCTGGCCGGCCGTAGCGGGGACAGGCCGGGAAGCCAGGCTGCGGAGAGTTGCTTCTGAAGAGAAGCGCGGAGGCGGCCGGCGGTTAGACCGACGTGCGCTCCGGTGGCCGTCACAGCCGCGGACCCGCGACGGGCCCGGCGGTGACACGCCCAGGGGATGGCGTGACGAGGCTGCCCCAGCCGCTCGGGCGCTCCGGCCGAGCAAAGCCACGGTCTTTCAGAAACGTTCGTGATACAGAGTTGCGGGGAACCCCCCCCCAAGTGTCTCTCCCTGATAATGATGTTATTTTTGGCCGGGGGGGGGGGATTTTAACAGTCGGCTACAGTCGCAATACAAGCAGCGTGTCCCCGCGAGGCTACGTCCCCAGCAGCACCCCCCAGCAGTCCAATTACAGCACAGTCAGCACTAGCATGAACGGATATGGAAGTGGCGCCATGGCCAACCTAGGGGTCCCGGGCTCGCCTGGATTCCTTAATGGCTCCTCCGCTAACTCTCCCTACGGCAGTAAGTGTCTGTTTTTGTCGCACGTCATCACACAGCCTCATTGTCCCTGCGAAGTCCAGTGTGTGCGTTGCTCGGGTGTCGTGTGGCGCGAGCTACCGGACAGGAGGCAGGGTGGCTCTGAGGCTGGGCGCCGGCGGGGCCGCACGCTGACGCTTTGCTTTGTTGCAGTCGGGCCGGCCAGCCCCACCGTGCCGGCCTCCTCCGTCTCCCTCCCTTCAAACTGTAGCGGCGCGCACGGCATTTTCTCATTCTCACCTGCCAATGTCATCTCCGCAGTGAAACAAAAGAGCGCCTTCGCGCCCGTGGTCCGGCCCCAGGCCTCCCCTCCTCCCTCCTGCACCAGCGCCAACGGGAACGGGCTCCAAGGTGAGCGGGCGGCCCCGGGGCGGGCGGCGGCGCTGCGGCCCGTGGGGCGCGCTCCCGATCCCGTGCACGTGTGGCGGCCGCTGCATGCGGGGGGCTGCCGCGGGGCCACGCCCCGCCCTCCCCATGCTCCCGTGGGTGACGCGCCCCCGACCGGCCCCACGAGCGCCCGCGTCTCCCTCGCCGCTCGGACACAGCCGCGAGTCCTTGTGCGGGAGCTCGGGGGCTGGGGTCTGTCCCGGCCCCCTGGAGAACAGGCCTTCACGGCCGGAGCTCCCGCAGCCCCCGTGGGCAGGAGGCAGCGACGTGGCCCGTGGGGACGGGCTGGCGGGTCACTGAGCTTCCCGCGGAGCCCGTCTCAAACCCGCCTGGCCTCCGAGCCCGTGGGTCCCGGCGGGCCGTGCCCCTCAGAAGGGGCCGCGTGGGCACGTTGGTGCCCCTGAGCGGTCTCTGCCAGAGACTCAGGGGAGAGGGGCCGGCCCCGAGGGCAGCGGGGGGCACGGCCTGGACACAGCTGCCCACAGAGGGGGCCACGCGGAGCAGGCGCCCAGTGCCTGCCCGGGGCCCTGCGGGACTCCTGAGGCCCACGGGCACCGAGACTGAGGGGCCGCATCGGCCTCTCAGACGCCACCTGTGGCCCACGCTCCTCCCGGTGAAAATCAAATCCAGTTACTCCCTTAGAAAACGAATCCCTTCCACCAGTATTTACTGAGCGCCTACTATGTGCCAGGCTCTCTGCTGGGTGCTGAGGACGTTACCGTGGAGAAGACAAACTGGCCCTTTTGTGAAGTCGGTGGCATATTTCACTTTGATGAACTAATGCTCAAAAAAGGAACTGGAAAGGTATCCGTGATTTGAAATTGTCTTCGCAGCACCCGTTAGTGTATGAGAGGGACGCCCAGGCCCCCGGAGGGCCACCGACTGGCCTGTGGGCCGGCAGCGGTCACCAGAGCTGCCTACGAGGCAGGTGGCCAGACGCCACGGCCTGCCCACCGTCCACGCCGTGTGCGGACGCCCCGTGAGCGGCGTGCACACACAGGCCTCACTCCCCTAGTTGTAACGGTGAGTCGGAGACGGGTTCTCCGTGTCGAAACGGACGCAGTGAGAACACGAAGCGTCGCCATGTGAGCAGACGTGTCGTTGTACCTGAACTACCGCGTGGCACGTGACCGTTCTGACAAAAGTCAAACACCGCTAAAGCTGAAAGATGTGAAATTACGTTCGTGCCAGGAGTTCACGGGAGGCGTCCGCCGCACGTGGCGCCGTCGCCCTAAGCTGCCACTCCGACGGGCCCGCCGAGGCGGAGCCGCGACCCCGTCTCTTCAGGGCCCTTGCCCTCGAGACGGCGGGAGGACGTGCGACTCACCATTACGACACAGAGCAGTCGGCAGGAGGGCAGAGGCGAGGGCAGAGCCGAGGGGAAACTGAGGCGGCCCAGCTTTCGCCTAGGGAGAGAGAGGTCGGTTCACACGCGTGGGCAGCGGCGGCCTCTGGGGAGCCTGGGCCTCCGTCCGCTCTGAGCCAGCCACCGGGACGCGTGGGCAGCCCGGCGTCCCGCCCAGAAAGGCCAGGAGCCCTTCCCTTGCCACAGGAAGTCTGAGCAGGGCCACACGGCTTGGTCCCCAGCCGCCCCCCCCCCCACGCCGTAACCAAGCCGCAGGCGGGTTCCCGGCGAGTCGGGCGCGCCCTCCAGCGCCGCCGAGCGGGGCGCGCAGAGACGGCCGGCCGCCCGCGAGCCGGCCCCAGTAACGGACGGCCCCTCTCTCTCTTGCAGCTATGTCTGGGCTGGTAGTCCCGCCCATGTGAGGCCTTCTGTTTACCTCCGCAGCGCCCAGCACCCACGGACGGACTCCGGGGGGCACGTCCAGGACACTCAGACATGCTGATGGAGACAGCGTCAAACACGTCGGCAGCGGTCGAAATGCTACGAAAGACTTTGTTTAAAGATTTTATTTAAACTATTAAGAATCGACATGCAAACAGCCTACTCCTTCATGAACAATTCCATTTTATTGACTGAACTTTTCTCATATTTTCACACTTCTCGGTCCTGAAGAATAAGGAAAACAAAGCGACGCCTATTTTGTATAAAGTTTCTGACTCCGTCTTGGCCATGTCTAGTACTTGCTATGTGTTGGGAGAAACTTTGTGAATGCACCATTCTGAGTATCATGAAACACTGATGAAAAACGCCTCCAAACATTTTTCTGTACTCATACTTAGATTCACAATGGTTGTGTATCTCTATAATGTGAAATATTTTTTTGTGGTGGAAGAAGGGGCCAAGGAGGTATGAGCCATCAAACTGGAAGAAAGGATGACTATATGAGTAGGAGAATTCGGGGTGGCAGGGAGGGAGGGAGGGTTTATCATTGCTTACCTTCATCTTAATGAAATGAAACTTTGTAACTTATTGTAGTTAGAAATTGTAACTTTGATATTGAATTCTCTTGCCTTCAACAAGCACACTGACAGAGAAAAAAAAAAAACGCTACTGTCTGTTGGTTAAAATATTCTCCCACTGCTAGAGCTTCCTGTAAGCAAGTGTGGTCTGCGACATTTTTCAACTTTTGCTAGCACTGTACACTGTTGCATTCTTAGGCTACTGTGAGGTCCATGTTTCTTGTACCAGAAATTGTCCTTTTGACTTCTAGATCCTTCTTCCCTAATGTGTTTTGTATGTGGTTATAAAATTGTAGACTTTTGTGATTTTGCCAAAGTTGTAGCTAAATATTTATACACTTGTCTTGAATTTTTTTCAGATCCACTTAAATATTTAGAAAAAAGGTTTTATTCCTTATGCGTCTCATAAGGAGTGAAATGGTCTCCATTCGACACTTTTCCATGAACACTTGCAGTTGCTAAGGGACTTTATTTTGTAACATATCAATTATAAATATTGTATTTATCTTTGAAATTTTGTACATTGCTTTTCCCGCCATTTTCTTTTCCTCGTCCGTACTGGTTTTGGGTCACGGCCCGGTGTGATGCTGGGAAGAGCATTAAGCCAAGAACTGTCTCTCTGATCCGTTTCCTTAAAACGAACCAGTGTCCTTGCATTTCATTTGTACGTAAAGACTTTGCTATTGTTTAGACTTTCCATCTTTTTTTTTTTATTATTTTGAGGAAAAGTCAAATCCATTGTTTATTTTTATATTATTTTTAAGTTATCTGAACAAATACTTTTGAAAAAAGAAGTCTGTTGTATAGTCAAAAGAAAACGGTGCCACCAGCTGTGACGAACCCTAGTAGAGCCCGTGCATGTGGGACGGCCGCGGAGAGGCGACACCGTTTGGGGCTGTGTCCTTATTTTATTTTTTTGTAGAATGTAAAAAGTCATTTTAGCTGCCACCCATGACTTTGCCACATAGCTGAACTGTGTTTACTGGAAAAATTCAGAGGCCTAAAGTTTAAAATAAAATTTACTTCTGACGTTTTAATTAAAATGTTTGCCACATTAACTTCTCCGATGCCTTAAAAGTGGACTTCTTTAAAAAAAAAAAAACAAGGAAAAAAAACCTTCGTGCTGTTTTATCACAGGCTTACACGATTGTTGATCGATCTTTCATGTGGAGATTTGTGGTGTCAAACACACACACGGACAAAAGCACAAACCTGGCGGCTCGTGTGTCGCCCGCTCCCTCCCGCGTCCGGTTCTGCTGCGTCCCGCGTCCTTCTGAGCTCAGGTTCACAGAGGTTTCGAGGGGATCAGAACGGCTGCTGGCTTTTAATTTTTTTTTTTAAACAGTACTTTTTGTGTGTGGTCAGCCCCAGCAGCACTGTCCGTACTTTTTAAACTGAAATGACCTCGTTCAGATCCTGTGCCTGTCAGTGCCAAACCCGCAGAGAGACCAAAAGGGTCATCCCCACCCACCCCCCCCCCCGCCACCGTGCGTTGCTTTGCAGATACAGCAGAGCAAACGTTTTGCAAACTGCAGCAGAAATCAAATTTAAAACAAAAAGGAGGGACTTTTTAAAAACTTTCTTAACAAAAAGCAAAACAATGCACAACGTAGTAAAGTGTTCGAGGGACTCTAGGAACAAAGGGGATGTCCCCGGGGGTCGGCAGGTCCCAGCCTGGCCCTGCGAGGCTTAGCGACGCGGAACAGCCCGAGAAGTGACTCTGGAACTGAACTGCCTCCGTTTCGTTTTGTACCAGTCAGGGTTTGATCTAAAAACGAGCTCCCGCGTACCTGTTAACGTGCGCAAGTTCCCTCACACTGCACTCGGTTCGTGTTCTAGGTGATTAGTCGACGCCCTCATCGCTTCATTGTCTCGGAACTGAGCGCTTCACCAACTGGTAGATCGTACTGTTTAAAGACCCTACAATGAGATGGTTTATCTGTACATTTTTTCAGATATTTAACTGTATAAAAATGTTCATTTTACACAATATTTAATTAAAGTATTTCTTGTCTGTGAGTTTCACTTTGGGTAACTTTATGTCGCGATGATTAAGACGATGGGGTGGACACACCGGAAGTCCCCGGGGTGCCACCTGCCTACCTCGAGATCCAGGGCTGTGTCCTGGCCAAGACGGAAGCGAGTCAGAGTCACGGACGAGCCTTCGAACAGAGCGACGGGCCCTCACACACTCACGCACCTGCGGGGAGAGACACGGGCAGCCACGCGGATGGCTCGGGCCTCGCCTGTGGGTGTGGCGCCCTGACGCTCGACCACATGCGACCGTCAGACGCGGGGCCCCAGCAGCTCTGTGGCACCCACACAGTCGTGCAGCCCCCGGGGGCTAGGTCGCCCTGGCCCCTCAGCCACCCGCTTCTGAACGGAGGGGCTGGAGGCAGCAGGCGCTCTGACCCCGTGCCCTGCTGCACGGGGCAGGAAGCGGCCTCAGGGCAGTGTGTCGGGGACTTTGGGGGCGAGGGTGTGGGGGACACCATGCCACCTCCAACCCCAGGCCCCCCGACGTGGCATAGCAGACCCCGCGCGCCGCACGGGCCACCGTGGGCCGCCCGTGGATGTGGCCGAAGGCGTCGGCCGCCAGCTCCGAGGCCTCATTCGCGCTTTCGCCGCGCCCCTCCGCGCCGTTTTCCATTTTCTCCTGAATGGGAGGCTGGTTTGCATGTTTTGGCAGCTCCATAACACATACGCACAAGTGTGATCCAAATTAGCCCGCACAAAAGTCCTCTTAATTACTTGTTCTGCTGAGCAAAACAGGAAACAATTATTCAAAACATAAAGAAACTTGTGAATGCCTTTCTCCCCTGTCAGGGACAATCAGCCTCCTTTGACTGCATTCTTGTTTCGGCCTTAAAGAGACAGCAGAGAGGGACTCATGGGGGTACGAAGCTGCAGCCGCCCGCCCCCCCGCTCCCCTCCCCCAGGCTCCTGCCCACGGTGCTGGGGGCGGGGCTGGGGACACAATTCACCCCCTTTCCTGCTCTGAGCCAGCCCAGGGGAGGGGGCCCGGGGGCCTCCCTGGAACAGGCTTTCGGGGCCCTGTAACCTGGGGAGAAATTATTTTCTGTTTGTGTTTCGTTTTGAGTCAGAAGCGAGAAGTACGATCTCTCAGAATATATGCCAATTATTGTCAGGCTGCCTTTTAAGGCCTTTCAAGCTTTTAAAGATTATTCAAAGCACTCGAAATGGGCTTCAATCTAATGCCTCATTTCATTGCATTAAACAGCCTAGTTAATAAAGAATCGATATATTCAGAGGGCAAGGTTATCTTTTGTCTATAAGGGGTGGTGTCGTTCTGAACCTTTTATAGTTCAAATGCTGAAAAAGACCTCACGGAATCCATACCCATCAAGTGGGTCAACGGGAGCAACAAAGCAGCTGGGCGGGAAGAGGGGCCGCCCCCCCTTTCCACGGCGGCAGCCTTATCTCCTCGCTGGGGCGCCCACGGAAGTCCTCAGAAAATGTCAATTTCTCATCAAGACAAGAGGCCGCGATGATCAGGTTTTCCAGAGAATGCAGACAATTAAGCGAAGGCAGAGGCGGCTCCACGGCCGTAGGTAGCGGCCGCTGTCCTCGGAGCTGCGTGCGCCCCGCGCCCCCCACGGCAGCCCCCCCACCCCACCCCGGCAGATAATAAGAGCTGTTGATAACTCAAGTGTCAATGTGCCAGAGAGCGACTTTTGAATGCGAGTCCTTGGGTTTCCAGCTCCCCCGATCTCAGGCCCGATAAGGGCCCAGCTGCCCCCGGGCCCCGGGCCGGCCTCATAATTAACGCCGAGCAAGTCACACAAAAGAGCATGGCTTTATGCTGGTGAGACAATCCCGTTTTACCCTTCAAGGGTTCCTTTTATGTCAGAATAAGGTTGCTTTTAATGAAATTTAAACTCATCAGAGGAAATCAAAAACCTCCAATCAGATTACAAATTGATTTTTTGGTCATTTGTCATTTCCCAGTGTGGAGCCGCAGGGCTCACAGGGAGCCGGCCGGCACGCAGCGCCCGGCCCGGGGCAGGCAGAAGCGGCCTGTCGCCCCCGCGTGGGCTCGGACGCGGTTCTGCCTCTGCCCGCCGCCCGGCTCTGAACCCAGCCGGGGCCCGGCCTGGCAGAGCGGACGGGGGCTTCCAGCGTGCAAGCGCGATCCATTCGTGGCCAACGGAGACACGTTCTCTTGGGGTTGTGGGCGGTTAGGGGTCGTACCCGTGTCCAGAATCCGCACTGTGTCGTGTCCACGAGCAAGTCACGCACAGGGCTTAGGACATGGGCTGGCGAGAACATGGCCGGCTGCTGCCCAGACTTTACCCTGAGCCCAGACGCCACTCCCTGACAAAGCCAGCCCCGCCTCGCAGGCCGATGGGGGTCCCTCCTCGGGACGCACCTCAGGCTGCCAGCGCCAGCCTCCCGGGGGTGCCCCTGAGGCGCCGGGACGGACTTTGGGCCTCCCTCGCCTTCCGCTCCCGCGTTGGGGGCTGAGGCCGAAGGGTCCCACCGAGAGTCCGGGACTTAGTGTGGGCTAGGAGCGTTTCGTCCCTCCTGGAACGACTGGGGCTGGGGACAGAAATGGGTGGCGTGACCTCGGGAGGGCAGGGGACACTCCTGGTCCAAGACTGCTCGGAGCCACCTTTTAAGTTACAGTCTCTAAGGGGAGTCAAATCTCCTACGTTTCCACACAGCAAATAAGCGTCACACTCCCCCACCCCCGCGGCCGGGCGGGGCGCACCCAGTCACGTCACCGCGTGGGCTGTCCCTGCGTGCTGCTGGCGCTGGCCTCCCTCCCTCGGGTGACCAGACCTCAGTTTGGAGAATCAGCCCCAGGCCGGAATGCTGGCGGGACCAGCTATGGCTGGGGTTTCCTCTCTCCAAGCCCCGCCCGTCCCTCCCACAGGTGCCAGAGGGCTCCGGCAGCAGGGAGACCGTCTCATGGGGCGAGGACCACAGCTCCCGGGAAGGCCCCAGCCACGTTCAGGGGGGACACATGCCACCCCCAGGGCTAAGGGGCCTGACTCAGCCAGGCCCCCTGGACGGGCTGTACGATGGGAGCTGGCTTGTCTGGGCCGGGGCTCAGGAGCCTTTTGTCAGGACACAGCCTACGTCACATGATTACGACCCAGCAGTGCGGGCAGGGCCCACGCCCAGGGCCTGGCACGCGGGAGGCTCCCACGGGGCCACGTCCCCTGCACTCGCCCACTGCGCCCTCGGCTCCCACGTTCCCAGCGGGCTGAGGGGACGGGCTGCCTGTGTACACCAGATGCCCCTGCTGCAGCCAGCACGTGTGGTGTGGGGGCCATTCCCCTTGTGCCGGGACAGGAGGGGTGCAGGCTGGGGCCACCGAGGGCCCCCCACAGCCAGAGGGGCTGGGCCGCAGGGGCTGAGCCCGTCAGTCACCTCCTAGCCGGGGCTCAGTGACCGGCTGGTAGACGCTTGGGACAGGACACAGACGAGGAAAAGCAGAGCGATGACGAACCGGGTGGCAGCGCGAGAGGCGCTGGACGGAACAGAAACAGGGGCGGGGGGCCCTGGGCGTCGGGCCGCCGCCGCTGCCATGCTGACGGGCGGACAGCAGCACCCTCACCCCACGGCGCCCCTCGGCGAGTGCGGGACCTGGGGCTGACGATCCCACCCACCGGGGGCCAAGCCCCGTCGAGCCGCTGCAGCGGGGCCCCCGGCCCCGGGCTGGTGTGGGGCTGGGCCCGGTGCAGGACCCTGCACCCGCGTGACGGGGATCTGCGGTCCCGAGACACGACGCGCGGCTGCCAATCAGCAAGAGCCGGGAGGAGACGCCGGCACACGCAGCCGACTCACAGGGGAACGAGGGATCGATAAGCTTAGGAAAATATTTGCGCTCACTTAAAAGTGAGTGTCAGACTAAAATCATGTGCTGAAAAACATTTTTGTCACTTGTAAAGTTAGAAAAGATTTTTCTTAAAAGGTGACAAGCTTGTTGACGGAGAAAGGAGCTTTCTTGACGGCTGCCGACAGGAGCGGGCAGTGAGGCCACCCCTGGAAGCCCAACTGTGCTCGTGGCCTCCGACCCGCCGACTCACTTCCAGGAATCGATCTCGAGGAGATTATCGGGGATTAGATAAGACTGTACGCACAAGAATGTCCGCTGCTGTAATATTTGTTTAAAAAAACCAGAAAGAACCCAAACGTCTAACAGTAGGAATCATGAACCGTACTATGCTCTAGCCATATGATAGACTGTTACATATTCTACTAAGCTTTTAAGATCATGTTTTTAAAGTATATTTAATGAAATGGTAAACGCTAATGACGGAATTAAGTGGAGCAAGCATATAACACTGCGTATATAACATAACACAATTGCAATGGGTAGATTTCTTCACAGAGAGAGGAAATACGTACTTGGAAGGAACGTGAGAGGATTATAGCAACACCGGCAGTTGTACGTTGGGAGCCACAGGCTCACCTATCACACACATACCGCCAAGCTTTCCGTGGGGCCGGCACGCGGGGCAGCTTGGGGAGCACACGTCCCCCGGGTCCCCGGGAGGGTGACCATTCGCTGGTGCTTGACTCAGCACCCTGCCTCCTGTTGCCGCCAGCGGGGCAGGGCGCCCGGTTCAGGGCCCACTGGATCGTCCTGCGACGCTGAGGCCAGGTGGCCTGGGGCGCTGGCGTGTGAGGCCCGTGGCCGGAGCCGAGCCACCCCTGGGGGCAGGACCTCAGAGCCCGGGGATGCTCCGCTCAGGGCGAGGCGGGGCAGAGGTGCACAGTGGGGTGGGGCCCGGGGCCGCGGGGGCCGGGGGAGGGACCCCCACTGACGGCTGCTGACGCCCCTGGCTTTCCCAGCATCCCGCGGGGCCTGGGTCCAGCAACGCCTTATCTGCACTTCCTCGAGGGGATTTCCGCTTCTTGTAACCAAACGATTATTGTCCAAATTAGGGAAAACTTATTTTAAAATCAGTGTTATAAGAAAATTCAAAAACACCTACAAAGTATTAAATTTAGCAAGACTGATGGGTACAAGGTCAAGATGCAACCATATTTCTCTAACAATAATTAGGTAATGGAATTTTTAAAATGACACCATTTCCGGGAGCATAAAACTATCAGATACCTAGGAAGATAGTTATGTAAGACGCCTGCACAAGAAACCGTAAGATCGTTCTGAGAGAAAACGTAAAAATCATAATAAGCGGAGGCGTAGACCACATTCACGCACTGGGAAACCGCATACCGAAAGGACGCCGATTCCCCCGAACACGACTCACGCATCCAGTGCGATCCCCGCCACGGCCCAGCCGGCTCCTTCCTGACGTGGACGAGCTGGTCCTGAGGCGTGCGCAGCAACGGCGATGGCCCGGAGCCCGGGCGGGCTGAGCGCGCGAGGCCAGAGGCCTTGGACCGCAGCTCGGGGCTGTGGCAACGGGCGCTTCTTTCCGGCTTGGAGGCTGGACGTCCACGGTCAAGGTGCCGGCAGCTTCGGTTCTCGGCGAGGATCTGCTTCTGGGCTCCGGACAGCTGCCCCCTCCATGTCCTCACGTGGCAGAGAGAGTCAGGGCTCTGGCCCATCGTGGGCATCGCTCCCATCACGGGGGGCCACCCTCGTGCCTCACGCAAACCTCATCACCTCCCAGAGGCTCCCCCTCCACGCACCGTCACCAGAGGTGGGGCTGTCACCTGTGAATGTCGAGTGGAGGACACGAACAGTCCCTCACAAGACACGGGACCGGAACGATTCGTGTGCGACGCTGGAGCAAGATTAGACGCGGAACCTCATGGAGCGGAGTCCAGAGACGGACCCACACACAGGTCAGCTGGCCGACGACAGGGTGACGCCGAGCGCAGTGGGGGGGGGGGCGGTCTTCCCAACAAATCGTGCTGAGGGCAGTGGACACGCGCCTGGGCGTCGGCCTCCCAGCGAACCGTGGCGCTGGGCGCCCCAGGACGGGACGAGTCCCCTGCTGCAAAGAGGACAGGAAAGGGTGCAGCAAGGTGATACGACCAAAGTCCGAGAATGCCCAGGACCTCTGAACTGCAGCGGCCACAAGGTGGGTGGTGAGAGCGGCCACCGGGCGGGCTGGTGACGGGAGGCTCGCGGGGGTGGGGCAGGACAAGACTCCAGCCCCACCCCGTCATACCCCAGTCTGCTCACCTGGGACTGTGTCGGCCCAGGTGGGGGCCTCGCCTTGGGCACTGGCTCTCGCAGGCCCCCTGAAAAGACCAGCTGTGCCGAGGCGCCCAAGGCGCCTTCGGAAAGACCTGTGGCTTTGTTGGAGGAATCAAAGCAGATCCAAGCGAATGAAAAGGCAGCCCATGTTCATGGACTCATAGACACTGCCATCAGGCAACAGTGCTCCCCATCTGAACCCACCATGTGGGCACCCCCGTCCGAGGAAAGCCGGCTCCTCTGTGGAGATGGACGAGCTGAGCCTAAACCCCATGTGGTATTGCACGGGATCCAGAATAACCCAACAAGCCTGAAAAAGAGGAACAAAGTTGGAGGACTCCCGATTTCTAATTCCAAAACTCAGTAAAAGAAACAGAAATCAAGACGGAGAGGTATGGGCACAGGGCCGGCACACAGGTCACGGGCGTAGCGTCCCTGCGGTCGACTGACTTTCCATGAGGTCCCAGGACCACTCGGCTGGGGAAGAATAGTTCTTAAACAAACAGAGCAAGAACAATGGGATATTCACACACAAAAGCATGGAGCTGGCTCAGTGCACGCCGTACACAAAAGTAACCGAAAACGGATTGAAGATCTAAATTAAGAGCTGTTAACTATAAAATCCTTAAAACAGAGGTGTATCTTTATGACTCCAGTTTTGACAATGGAGGTGATGCAGATCTGGCAATTGTGTGTGAAACAATGACACACATCTTAGATGTGACACCAAACAAAAGCATGAGCCGCGAAAGAAAACAAAAACTGCACTCCATTGAAATTAAAAACACCTGCTTCAAAAGACACCCTTGAGAAAGGCAAGAGAGCCCACCGGATGGGGAAGCTACTGAACCACGCGTCTGAGAAGGGATTCTATCTAGAAGGTATAAAGATAACACGTATACACGCTTATAACAGAAGACAAATGGCTCAACATAAAAAATGGGCAAATGGCCTGAATGGACATGCCTTCGGAGAAAGACACACAGATGGCCAACAAGCAGGTGAGCACTGGTCAAGGTCGTTGGCCATGAGAGGGTGCGGATCGAACCCACGGGGAGACACCAGAGAGACTGGCATGTCTACGGTCAGAGGCAGACGCCGGCCACCGTGGGGGAGGAGGCGGGGACATCAGACCCCGTGGGCCGTGCCGCTGTACACAGCCCAGCAGCCTCTCACACGGGTACACGCAGAGCTGCCCACTCCTAGGTATTTACCCCGAAGAGGCGAAAACATCCTCACACGACTCGCATGGCCTGTCTGTAGCGGCGTCACTCACGACAGCCGATGGCAGAAACAACCCGAAGACCCGCCGTGAGTGGAGCTTTAAGATTTGGTGTAGCCACACAATGGAATATTATTCAGCCACAAAAAGGCATGAAACTCTGACACGGGCTACGACAAGGATGAACTCTGAAAACATGCTACGTGAAAGAAGCCAGCCACAGAAAGCCACACGATATGTTTCCATTTGTGTGACAGGTACAGAGCAAGCCATCTATACATGCAGAGAACATCGGTGTCTGCTTCGGGCTGGGGCATGTGGGCTGGTGGGCGGGCGACAGCTAAGGACACATGGGTTCTTTCTGAGGTGATGAAAATGTCTAAAATTGACTGTGCTGAATATACTAAAAACCACTGAATTATACATTTTCAACAGGTGAATTCTATGGTATGTGAATTACTTCTCAATAAGGCTCTTATAGAAAAGGTCCTGCGTCTTCATCAAAGCATAAAGAAGCCCAACATCGCTCTGCATGGAGAATCTCTCCTGCGGCTCCTGGCTCTCCTGGGGAGCAGGACTTCCTGCGGAAAGGGGCCGGGGCTCCCCGGCTGGGACGCGGAGCCACTGTGTCCGTGCGCTCGGGGGCCAGGGCCTTCCTGGCCGTCACTCCCCGGGAGGGGCCGCCCGGTGTCCACATACCTCAGAGGGGAAGCTGGTCAGACAGACGCGGCTCGGCGTCTCCAGGGAGTCAAGGCCACGGCCCCCGACTCCTGCCCCGAGCAGCGATGCAGGGCCCCGCGCCCGCCGCGGTCCCGTCCCAGGCCCCAGGCGGGACCCCTGCTACAG
Source organism: Eidolon dupreanum (assembly GCA_028627145.1). NCBI lineage: Eukaryota > Metazoa > Chordata > Mammalia > Chiroptera > Pteropodidae > Eidolon > Eidolon dupreanum. The sequence continues at coordinate 791,836 of CM053506.1, forward strand.
CGTGACTCTGCCCGGGGCCTTTCTAGGCTGCCCTTGGACCCTGTGGCACACGCACACACACGCACACACACGCACGCACACGCATGTGGCTCCGCATCCCACATGGTCTCCAAAGTTACAGTTTTCTCGAAGGAAAGCCAACTCCTCAAGGATCACTTTTTACGATGGTTTCATTACTTCCTGAATATTCCAGAGGACTTGGTCTTGCTGTGGGAACATCACGGTCCTGTTGCTTAGCGTCTGTACAACTTGTCTCACCGGACGGGTGTCCAGAGTCCCAAGCGACGCCCGCTTGTCCCCTGCCCATTCTCGTCAGCGCAGCGGCCAGAGGGGCCGATACACGAAGGCGGACCACCTCGGCCACCCCGCCCAGTCCGCCCACTGGCCACACGCATGCACACGGTGACACGCCACCCCTCCCAGGCCGCACGCCCTCCCTGCTGTCCCTTCCTGGGTGCCGGCCACCCACGCTCCTTGGGCACAGACGCCTGCCTGAGCGGTGTGCCCGCTGTTCCCTCGCTGAGCTCTCTGGCAGAAGCACCCACTGCGCGCTCCTCCCCGGGGGGGGGGGGGTCCCTGCCCGCGTCTGACACTCACACCACCGCCCACACCGCCGCCCACACCGCCTGCTCTTTTCACTCCTTGGCACTTACGCTGCTTAACAAAGCACAGGCTTCACTGAATTAACGTCTGTACCGTCACCCACTGGACCGTAAGCCCCTCGCGGAGGGGGCTCTCCTGGACTTCGGCTGCACCCCTGGCCCCCGCTTTCGCGAAGCAAGCTTTCAAGGCAGCGCCGCTCTCGACCGTGTTCCAGCCGTGGCAGGGGGTCCTGGCCAGGGGCCATGAACTTGAGTGGGAAACAAGTTACGTCTTCATTGTCACTAACTTCTACAAAGTTTAGCATTTCCTTCCCTTACGAACAGAGGTGACAAACTCCAGCACTGTTAGCCATTCTAGGGACGCTTTGCAGAGGTCTTGGAAGACCGTTCACGGCTTCCGCAGCCTTGGAATTCGGTGATCAGCGGACCCGTTGCTAGGTCTTCTGGTTTCCTGCATTGATTACAGAGAAGCAGACGCACGACAAAGTCGCACCCAGGACTTCCAATGTCTTGATAACTGCTCAGTATAATTAACTTTCTTTGGAGTCCTGTATGTCTTATTTTACGCATTTAAAATGCTGTTCTGAGCCAGGGCCCAGGGCCCAGAGACGACCAAGGGTCGGGGGCAGAGAACAAAACGTGAAAAGACACCCTGAAAACACCCCAAACTGTCCTTGGACATTGGAAAGCTGCTCGTACAGTTCTGTCTTCTTTACAAGAGCTACGGGCTCATCTCAGAACCTGAAGCCACTGAATGGGACCTCGAGGAGGAGAGGAAATGGGAGGGACATCTGGTCACCAAGCGACACGGCCTCTCCCCTGCCCGGAGCCCGCAGGTTCAGGAGACGGGCCCAGAGACACGGGTGAAGTACTGGGGGCTCCGGGAGCTTTGGTGACTTGAGGACCGGGAGAGCGGCAGCCGCAGGCGTGGCCCTGAGCAGAGCTGCTGGCCGGAGGGGGCGAGGGTGGGGCTGGGGGCTGCTGGAGCCAGACTGGGGGCAGGGCGCGGGGAGAGAGCGTTGGGAGAAGTGCGACCCATCGCGGACCCCAGCCGGCCACCTGCCGCAGCCTGTGCCGGAGGAGGGTCTCGTGGCTTCGGGGACCAGGGACGGCTCCCTCGAGACGAAAGCATCTTTCTGCACGAAGTGGACGGGTGCGTCTCTGTGACCCTCTGTGGGCGGGGCCAAACCTCAGAAGTGGCCCCGGGGCCTGGCGGGGGCGGGGTGCGGCAGCCAGGGTCCACCGGGGACGCGGAAGCTCACGGTGGCCACGGCCCGGCAGGCGGGCAGCGTCGGGAGGGGCGCGGGGCAGCGAGGGCGTCTCGGGTGTGGGCGCGGGTCCCCGTCGACCCCACACACTCGAGGCGCTGCCCTGCCGCTTGCTCACGGCCGCACCGGCGTGGACTCGGGGCCGGCTCGCTGGGGCGGCACCGCACCTGCCCGCACGCGGCCGCGCCCGGAGCCGGACGAACACGGAGCCGGACGAACACGGCGGCCTCTCCCTGAAGCTGCAGAGGGCGGCGAGGGGCCGGCGGGGGAGCGTGGCCCCGTCCCCGTCCCCCCTGCGCGGCCCCGTCCCCGTCCCCCCTGCGTGGCCCCGTCCCCGTCCCCCCTGCGTGGCCCTGTCCCTGTCCCCCCTGCGCACCGCTGTAACCCGCGTCCACTCCGCGAACTCCGCGGCCATGCGCCGTGTCGAGTGACAGCCGGGCACACGAGGGACGGCCAGGAGGGCCCCGTCGCCGTCACCGGCCCTCCCGCCTCCGTGGCGGCCGCGGGCGGGTGAGGGAGCGGGCCGCGGGGCCTGCGGCCGCCACGTGGGGTGGTGCTGCTCTGCCCTTGGCCGTGGAAGTGGTGTCGCCAGCCCGGGACAGGCGGCCGCCCTCGCGTGACGTTTGCGCTCCCCGACCAGCGCCAGGGGGCCCGGCGTCAGGACGGCCGAGAACGGTCCGCGTTCACCCTGACGGACGTGCGAAGCCGCTGTCTTCACCCCCCGCCCCCCGAAACCCGCGCGTGGCCAACTCGGTGCCCGGGCCTCGGAGGCAGAGCCGTGGCCACCACCCACGCAGCCCTGGGCAAATTCCCGCCTCTCCGAAGGACGCCATTTCTTCGGCACGTGGGACAGACTGTGCCACGCTAAGTGTCCTTGGGGAAGAGCTTTTGTGGGGGGCCCCCCGTCGCGCAGTATTGAGGGGCCGGGACGGGCAGCCCCGCTCCGCCTGCCACGGCGGGCGGCGACCCGGCCGCTGGACCCGGCGCCGTCCTGGGCTTGCTCGGGGGCAGGTGTCGGTCCGGCGCCCTGCTGTGACAGAGAAAGTGGTCTCGCCGCTGCTTTTCCCTGGAACTTTCCTAATCAGAATGGATCTGGCTGTCAGGAGGACCCGCGGCCGCCCGGGTGAGCTACGGCGCAGGCGGCTCCCGCACCTGTGGGTCGCGGGGGCCCGGTGCACGCGGACTTTTTTTTTAGTCTAACAAGAATCAATATTTAAGATTATGCAATGTTCGTACCAGCCCGAGCAGCTGCCACCCCAAGGACAAGGGCTGGATAATTTACAATGCAAGGAATCCATTCTTTTTGAGAGGGGGAAGGGAAAAATCAAGATTTAAGCTTTTTATCCTGGGCTGAACTTTTCTCCTCCATTCTTAATGGCACCAGACGTAAATAAACCATCCATTTTGTTTTGTATGAGTGGGCTACGCGCTGCTCGGAGTCTGAACGAACGGCGGGCCACTTCCAGACCCCTGACCACCGGTCTGAGCGGTAACTGCCTCGCCGACAACACTCATTTACATTTTCCCAACTTACGGCCCTGTCATTCAGCCCGAGCAGAACCCGCCCTGGAGTCCCTCTG
>CM053506.1:795785-810804 GCA_028627145.1 Eidolon dupreanum
GTCCTGTCCTCACGACTCTTCACATCTAAAGTCAAACCAAAACGAGAAGTTTAAAACGCAGATGACGCCGGTGGAGGCCCCCAAGCGGGAGAAGCGGGTCCACCTTCAGAGCGGCTTTTCCTTTGTGCATCTAGAAGGTATTCGGGGAGCTCGGCCCTTACGCTTCCTTCCAAAGACTCCGCAGACACCCAATACTCTAAAATAAATCTCTTGCTGCTTAAAAAAAATAGCAAATAGAAAATGAAAAGGCAAGCCACAGGCTGGGAGAAAATAGCTCTAATACGTATGCTCAGAGGAATTGCTTCTAGAACATGTAGAGAACTCCTACAACTCAATATGGAAATGACAAATACGAAAATGATAAAGGAACAAACCACCCTGTCACCAAGAAGATATAAAAACCACCAGGAAGCACACGAACGCTGTTCCGTACCGTTGGTCACCCAAGAAATGCAAAACAGAACCACCATGAGACCTCACCTCACACCCACTAGGGGCCGAGTGAAAAAAACGACACCCCAAAGCTGTAGGTACCGCTGGCGACATGCGAACGGTATGGCCACTTTGGAAAGCTGAACGTGCCCACAAAGGCAAATAAACATCTAGTGAGCGACGGCAGCCCTAGGCACAGACCCGGAAGGAATGCAGGCGGCTGGCCGCAAGAGACCCGAACGACAGGGCCAGAGCAGTGCTAGGCACAGAGTAACCCCAGGAGACGCCCGGGTGCCCGCCAGCAGGACACAGACAGGTTGCGACATGCTCTTCCGATGCAACGCTCGTCGGCAGTGAAAGCGAACGCTGGACGCAGGCGACAACGTGGTGGGGCTCAGACGTGCCGAGCGGACGGGGCCAAGCCCGGGCCCAGGCGGCGCGAGTCCGCGGAGGCCCAGGAGCGCCCAGGCGGTGCGGACGGACCAGGCGGCGCCCGGCAGGCAGTTCCCGGAGCGACGGCGTGCTCTCCGCCTTTTCAAAAGTGTTAAATTGTGAAACACACATAAAAGTCACCATTTTACTGTGTAGCTAGGGCACGGAGCACCTCCCCGGCCTGGTGCGGGGCCCAGGCAGTCACCCATTCCACGCCCACCGTGCGCTCATGTGTCCCGGGGGCTGCTCCCCGCTGTGAGCGGGGTGTGACATCTGTCTGAGGGACGCTCGGTGTCTTGGTCGGGGTGCTGGCCGCGAGGGGGCATACATTTCCACTTCACTCGGGGGCACACTTGCATCTGTGCATGCCCGGGTCCAGTCTGCCCTGCCCTCTGCCCACCCCGGGGCTGGGGACAGCCCGCCCACCTCGCCCCCCACTTCCTGGAGGCCTCCTAGAGCCAGGGTGCATGTGGGGAGCGCCAGGCTTTCCAGGAGGTGCCGGTGGCCGGCCCGTGCATGTCACTCAGGCCTTCATGGGTCACCCAATTCGCCTCTGCCCCCACCCGACCCAGTCGACATCTTTCTCCAGGTGACACTGACACACTTGGAAACACACAGATCTTAGCTACCCGTGCGTGACAAACGATAGATATATTCGTTCGACCTACATCTTTCTCTAGATTTTTCTCCACCGCGGACAGTTCCCTCGCTCTGCTCCCAAGAGGACGCCCCACTCCACCCCGGGCACCAGCCTTCCAAACGCTTCTCACCGCGGATCGATGAGACGACTGTGTTCGCGTCCTCCGCTGGGCTCCACGTCCGTGCGCGGCGCCGAAGCCGCTGCCCGTGTGGCGACGTGAAGGCAGCCCGTCCCCTCCTCCACTGCTTCGCTGCGAGAACGAGCTGCTTCTCCACGCTTCTGGTTCGTGCCACGTGGGCTGGGCCCGATTTGGGGCTCCTGTGACTCTGACTGCTACGCCCTTCCAGCTTTGCTCTTTTTCAAGGTTGTTTTGACTCTTCTAGGTACTTTGCATGTCCATACACAGTTTAAAAGACATCTTGCCAATTTCTATAAAATCTTGCTGGGACTGTGACTAGAATCACCTTGGAATTTTAGATGGATTTTTGGAGAATTGACATCTTACTATTTTCAATCCATGAACATAGTATATTCCTCCACTCATTCAGGTCTTATTTAATTTCTCTAAGAAACATTTTCTAGTTCTCAGTATAGAGGTATTGTACATCATTCATGAAAACTATGGATTTTGTTTCTGATACAGTTACAGTGTTGCTTTTGAATTTTCCACTTGTTTCCATTTGTTTGCTGACAGTACATAGAAGTACCAATGATTTCTGCATATTGGCCTCAAACATCTACAACCTTGCTGAATTCAACTTCTTGGCTAGTTTTCTTTCCTGATGAGTCATTAGGATTTTCTATGTCTACAGTTGAGCCATCTGCAAACAGGGACAGTTTCAGCCCTTTCTTTCCATCTCTGTGACCGTTTTACTTGCTTTGCTGCACAGGGAGGCACGTCAGGTGACCGTTGAGGAGAAATGGCGACAGAAGACATACTGTCTCTCTCCTCATTTTAGGGGAAACGGGATTTAACATTTCACCTTTAGGTCCATCGTTGGCTGTGGGCTTTTCACAGGATGTCTTGCATCAGACTGAGAAACGTCCTTTTTATTCCTCATTTGCTGACAGTTGTTTACATGAATGAGCGTCGATTACTTTCAAGTGCTTCTGCTGCATCTATTGAGATAATCTGTATTTTGTCCTTAATGAAGTTAATGTGACAAATTATATTGATCGGTTTCTGGATATTAAACCGACCTTGCATTCCTGGGATGAACCCGCTCGATCATCCCTTGATTTTCTTCACTAGTGTTTTGTGAAAGATTTTTTTGCATCTTCACTCGTGAGAGATAGTGGTTTATAATATCTTTCTGGTAATGTCTTTGCCAGGTTTTGGTATAAAGGTTATTAATATTTCAAATCTGGTTTATCTGAATTTTCATCACCTGTGACTTAAATGTAAACTCAGCCACGAAGGCGAGAGGAAGATAATGCCTTGGCAGTATTATAGTGGCGGTGTGATTATTCCTAGTTTTGCACCGGGAATGTTGCCCCAGCGAAGGAGGGAGAAGCAGGGCGAAGCCGAGTGAGACAGGACCGTGAGGACGAGAAGCGGAGCTGACAAAGCGCTGGCCGTGGTTTTGTGACCCCCCCACTCCCTGTCATGATGCCTGACTGCGAACTTGTCCCCTAAAAGGTTTTCCCCTTATTAGATTTTTAGGTGCAACCAATTTTCCAATTACAATGGGAATCACTGGGAAAACTGACTGTTTTCTCATGGGTTAAATCTAATTAAATCTAGAAAAGTTGAAACTAAGGGATATCAAATACCGTGTAATAAGTGGCATTCTGATGGCGATTGAAAGAGACAGTTACTGCATTTAGCACCATTGAGCTCATCTGAAGACATGTGTTGAGGGCCTACTATGTATGAGAAATGTCTGGGCATCGGCAGGCGGTGACCCAGAGGGACACAGCCCTGCTTCTAAGGAGCAGCGAGTCCAGCAGGAGGCCCATCTACAGTCAGTGGCCACAGACAGGTGGCCCTGACCTAGGACTGGGCTGGGAGGGACAGCGGAGTGGATGACGGAGTGGAAGCCGTCGGCAGTGTCCGAGGGAGACGGTGGGCAGCGGGGCCGGAAGAGGAGGGGAGGGGACGAGTCACAGCGAGGGACAGCTGAGGCGTCTTGGGTTTGGGGAGCTGGAGGTCTGCAGGATGCCGCCCTTTGGGCCACAGGGAGCCCCGCTCTCTTCTCGCTCTGAAGAGGGGTGCTCTTTGCCACCCTTGGACACCCACCGTGCGGGCTCCCCAAGCAGAGGCTGCAGAAGCAGCCGCCACAGTAACCTGCTGTCAGTTGCTATGGTGACCGTACCCTAATATAATTAGCAGAGTGAATTAATCAGGGACTGAAACTTGGGTAACTACCTCGTGCACCAGTTAGTGACTTTCTGTGGTGACGGTGTAGGCAGATTCCATACCCTTGTCCAATTCCTGAGGGAGGAAAAAAATCACAAGGCCCATTTCATCAAATACTCTGAGTCTCCTGGTTCAATCAAGACGACCACATAGACATATCCAGCCCCTGGATGGATGGCAGGGCTCACTCTTTCTGGAGGTCAAGGGCATCTGTGGAGAAAGGCAGGTTTTGCCATGTACCCCAAGCCCTGTTTCCGGGATCTGGACCTTAGCTACAGACTTGTAAGACACTGGATGGCAGGCGGCTGCCAGGCCTGCCCCCGGCCCCTCCCGCTGTCACCGGCTGCGAGGACGTCAGGTCTCCTCACCACCCCCTTCCTCTCTTCTCCACCAGGATGGGGCGCCCACGGCGGCGGGGACCTCACCCGTCCTGCTCAGCTACGTCCCGAGACCCCAGAACGGTGCCCGGCCCGTGGCGAACACTCAGATCCTCACTGGGAATGAACCGATCCACTGGCGTACCAGACAGCAGCTGTTGGGTGTTGTAGACCGTGGGTCCCTCTGAAAGGATCCGGTTCAATCCTCTTGGGGAAAAGATTGAAACTTTAGTCGAAAGGCCCGATTCAAGCTCTCCTCCCAGCCCTGCTGCTCGAATCGGTGGGTCTTGGAGGATTTTACATCCGAGCCTCAGTTTCCCTGCTGTGAAAGGGATTAAGTTTCTGCCTCGCAGCCCCGGGGGACTGAGTGACAAACACACGGTGACGTTGGGGTCTGGGGCCCTACGGCCTCTGGAGAGGGTCGCTGGCTGGGGCTCGAATGTGATTTTTGTTTCAGGAATTTCTGTACTGAAAACTATTATAAAGCAGTTGGAATAGGATTTTAAAAAGATTGCTACACACCAGAGGTATCAATATCAGCTATTCAGGAAAGAAAAGGACAATATTTTTTTGTTTGTCTAGAGTACCAGCTAATTTATAACAATAACTTACTCGTGAAAGGGTATATGTGGATGCTTTGGGGACAAAACTCCCAAAGACGACAGAAGTTTGGCAATTTTCTCGCATTTAAATGCTACAGTTTAACTGGTGCGCATTTCGAGTGCTGCATTCTGACACGACTTTGTAACAGTGCGGAGCACGGGCTCGTCAGAAGGACGCTGATGGAGAGAGATGTTCAGTGCGAATATTTAGTGCAGGGGGCTGGCAGCTTTTAAATTTGCATCTTGATCTAAATGCATCCGCTGACTTTCCATCTGCTAATATTTTCCCATCTGCGAACTACCTGCTATCTGGGGAAGAGGACGCCTTCGTCACTCCCCCGCTCAACCTCCACGTCCTTCACCTGAACTTGGGACCAGCACCAGCCTTCCTCAGAGCACAGACGCACACACGGTCCCAGCTCCGACCACGGGCACCCGACCTGGCCCAGGAGCCCGGCAGGGGAGCTCAGGGTCTGGGCTCTGACAGGCCACCCCTGGGTGCTGTGGGGCTTGGTGCTTAGGAGGCAGCAGCTGTCCTGGGGGGAAAGAGGTCTGTCTGTCGAGCATCTACCACAAACCATACACCCCCGAGGCGAGACCGCCCCGCTGATGCCCACGAGACACAGGCACCGGAAATGGGGCTGAGGTGGCGAGCGGCGTCAGGGAAGCCGGCCGCGGACGCAGGCTGGGCATCGCTGCGGTCACCCCGAGCACACCCTCCTCTCGGGGTGGAGTGTCTGGATTTGGCCTCGGTGCAAGGCACGCTGTCCCCTGTCCCATGTTCGACATCGGACCCCAACAGTGGCATTGGCACCGGGGTCCTGCTGTCCCCACACCCCCTACGGAGTGCACGGACCCTTGCAGTCGGTGCCCATCACTTACACCACGACGGGCTCCCCTTTTCTCACCTTTAAGCCCCAAGAAGCCTCGGCACCAGCTGCTCCCCTCGGGGGTCCCCGAGAACGGGCTGGCTGAGCAGGCGCTGCCGGGGCGGCACGCCCCACCGACAGGCTCCAGGGACAGAGCACGAAACGGCCCCAGGGAGCAGCGGTTGCATCTTCTGCTTGAAGTTCAGTCTGTCGCACGAGGTGACGCGCACGCTGGGCCTCGCGGACGGCGGCGGCGGCGTTGAGGGACAGACCCCGGTCTGCACCGGGTCCGTGCGCGAGCGGGGGACGGCGCGTGGACACCGCCCGGGGCCCCTGGCGTCTGGGAGGAGCTCGTCAGCCGGAGACTCTGAGCAGGTGACTTCTCCCGCCTCTTCCACCGCCCCTGCTCGCCGGACCCCGGGCCCCGCCGCAAGGGGCGCAGTGTCCACCGAGACGCGCTGGCGACGTCGCTCCCTCGCTCCCAGCCATGTGGGCTTTTCCCGGCCGGCGTGAGCTCCCGTGTCCCAGGTCGGCGGGGCTCGCTGTCCTTCACCTTCGGGACGAGAACACTGACAGCCGTGGGGTTTGCTGTCGACGCTCCGAGGGCAGAGGTTCAGGGCGACGGGCGGGCGGAGGGGAGAGACATGGGAGGGAGGGAAGAAGGAAAGGAGGGGCAGTGAGGGAGCAAGTGGGGGGGCAGGGGACAGAAAGATGCTGACAGAGTCACTGAAAGTTACGCCATCCGGAGTTCTGGGTTCGCCTAGCGAAGGTTTTACTGAATGTTCTGCATCATTTAAGGGGGAAATAAATATTTGGCAAATATCTACACGGCACCATCCAGCTGCAACGCCTACTGCAGACAGAACCCGCCCAGGAGAGTCACGGCAGAGACGGAGGGGGGGCCAGGCGGCCCGGGGTCGCGGGGACCAGTGCACGGTGCATGGCTGCGGGTTCCAGCGGGGCCGGCCGGGGCGGATGGTCCCCACGGAGCCCAGGCCGTCACGCCGGGCCGTGCAGATGCACACGCGGAACCGGGGTGGGGGTCGGGGGGCCGGCCTCGCCCGCGGACGTGCTGGCCCTTACGGCGGGTGTGAGGGGCTGCCGGGCAGGCTGACGACCGACCGCTGGGAGCAGCTCTTCTCCCGAGCGCACTTTCACGGCAAATGAAATCTGGCGACAGGCAGGCGACTGCGCTGGGTGCCGAAGGGACCGCGGATGGGAGGGGACCGCGGATGGGAGGGGAGTCCGTGCAGGCAGAGGCTGGCCTCCGAGTCCCCGCCCACCTCCGTTCTCGGCCTGTGTCGGAGGTGCGGCTGAGTGTGTCGGTGTCGCTGTGCGTGCGTGTGCATGCGTGTGTGTGCACGCGTGCATGGCCCCACACACCCCCAGGCTGCCGTGGAGCCTGTCGGGGGGCGAGCGGGCAGACACCTGCTCGAGGCCTTGGCATCTGCCATGACCCGAGCTGTGTCTCTGGCTGTGGGGGGCCGCGGTGCCTCCCGAAGCCACGGCAGCTCTGGCCACGACCGGCCGGGCGGGAACCCACTTCCGCCCAGGACTTCCCGCCCCGAAAGGCAAAACCTCTCCAGCCCGTAGCTTCTGCCTTCGGTCACGTCCAGAAGAGCGGGCATGTGATTTCAATTTGAAATTAAAAGTCATGTCTGAATAACAGAACTGCATTCTCATTTCCTAATACCCTGGTTTTTACTACTTTGCATTCAACTGTGAAAAGTCTTTTAAAACTCGCAACAGCAGTAAAACTTGAATGAATTTTTGACCCATTATTGCATAGCGGGCGTGCCTTCCAAGTCCTGGAGACTGCCAGCTTCTCCCCACCTAATATTTCCACTTTAATTGTGCCACTTGAGAAATTTACGTGCCTCAAAATATGGCATGAATCTTAGGCTTATTGCAGCATCATTAGCAGCAACATTTAAGCAACATCTGTGTGCTATAGAACTAATTGAAGTAGCAGAAGTGGCAGCTGTAAATCCACGGGAAGGTGGCAGTTTGTAGCCGGCACTGCTGAGTTAGCTGCTAACTGTCAGCCTGTCCCCGCAATCTGCTCCGAGCGCCGCGGCACGGGCACGCGGTGTCCAAAAAAATACAGCGAGGAGGCTAATGGTCCTATTAACCACTTTGCTGCACCAATTTGGCTGTTTTTCCAGTTTCCTCGTTGAATTTCATTATAAATTTCTCCATTCCTGTAAAAAGTCCAGTATGAGACGTGTCTGAATTTAAACTACTTACCTGAGCCGAGAAACGCTCGCCTGGCCAGACCGAAGTGAGGATTGATTTTCGTGTTATTTAATAATTCTGCTCCCCCTTCCCTCCTTCCAATCGCTTAAAAATTTTTATCACACTTGTCTCCGTAAAAAATAACTTTAAAATCCCTAGTAATGTTGATATTTAAAGCAATGGCATTTTCTTCCCGTGGACATAACATTTTCAATAATCAATACAAGATGGCAACCATAATTTATGACCGGGAGGGGGTGGAGAGAGAGGGCCGGGGTGCACGCAGCCGGCAGAGCCTGCCGAGGCCGGAGGAGGCGCGGGCCGGCTGTTTGGGGGGCGGGCAGCCCCGCGTGGACCCCCTGCCCCCGGTCCGCACACCACGGCCCGCGAGGGAGGCCAGCCGCACCCCGGCCGAGACCCGGAAGGCGCTGACATTAGAGAAGAGGCCCTGGTCCCCCCGTGCGGGGAGCCAGGCGCGGCCGAGACGCCCTCCGCGGGGCGGCGGGGGCGGGGGCCAGCGCTCGTGCTCGGGACGTCTCCGGAGCGTGACTGGGACACACGCCCGCCGCTGCCCGCGGTCCCCGCGCCGGCTCGCTCGCTTCCGTCCCTCGGCGCTTGGCCCTCACGGCCGTGCGACCGCGAACTTTCGAAGCGCTCGGAGCGCTGCGCACACACAAAAGACCTTCAATCTACGCCGGCGGGTGTGTTTGCCAACAACCCGACTTCATTAGAAACTTGGCACGTCCGCCCAGCTGCCATGTGACACGCCGTTAACTGTGGACATTTGTTGTCTTAATGCTCAAACACTCAGGGGCTCGACTGATAAGGGGGAAACCGCCTGGAATCCGCTGAACCCCACGCTTGGCGTGGCACGCCCCCTCACGGCAGTGGAAATCAATAGCCATGTGACTGCTGAAAGGTCGGAGGTCGCCAGAATTAGCTTTCTAGTGCTAAATTACTATCCCTTGTTCCTTGGTTCATTTTCTGACAATAATACGTTTTCAGGGGACCTGGTTAAAAACCACTTACGAAACACCACGTGGAGAGCAGCCTCGCGGGCTCGCAGCTGCCCGGGTCCCTGGCCGGCTCCGGCAACACGCGGAAGGCGGGCGCCAAGCCCCGTCGTCTGCAGCCTGAGTTTGTTTGTTTTTTAATCTATTTCTTCTTTTAGCGGTGCTGTTTTAGTTTTTACAGAAAAGGGTAAGAGCGGGTTTAGAAACAATCCGTCCCCACGTTGTCGAGAGCACGCCGTGCAGCGTCCACGCGGGCGCCACCCCCGCCCAGGGTGTGACGGGGACATCACGGCGCAAAGGAGGAATGACAGCGGCCCCCGGCCTGTCGCTCCGGGAGAAAGCTCCCGGCCCGATCACGAAACAGCGTCTCTGGCTGTGACGCTCCTGAGCTCGGGTGTCCCACGGCCGCCCCATCTCGCCCCTGCACGCTCAGAACTGAGGCCCCAGCGGTAGGTGTGTGGGCTACACCTGTGGATACTCTCATTTCTTAGTACGCTGAGGAACTTACTAACTTCTCAAAAATAACCAAATGCCGACGTATATTAGGCTGAGTTAACAAATGTTTCTTAACAAAATCTATATTTTCCGAAGCGAAAACAAAATCAGCGGGCGGAGTGGCTTTCCAGCTGTGTGACCCGTGGGCGCCCGCCCGGCCGAGGACACGCTGCCGTCCCTCGGACTGCGGCGAGCCCGCTCTCGGCTGGAGCGTGAGGCGGAGGTGACCTCACGGGGACAGGTCCCTGAGGGCGCGGGGCGTCTTCGGAGAGCCACGCTGTTCTTCCTCCGCCCGACACCATGGCCGGCGTGTCGCCAGGTCAGGGGTGGTGGGGTGTCCGACACCCCGCGGCGAGCTCCTGCTCCGCCGGCCCCCAGGGGCCCCGCACCGCGATGGGGCCCGGGACCGGCGCGTGGTTTGGTGACACGGCGGCTGGTTTGCGGCGTCACACGGGTCTCCTAGGCGCTGGCACATCTTGTGTCATGACACATGGAAGGGCACTTGCTCCTGCGGCCACCGCGCTCCGGGAGCAGCGTAAGGACCCGGCGGCTGGGAAGCTCAGTGGCAGACACGAGTTCCCAGGGCTCCCGTTTTGTTCAGAAACACAGATCTACATCACTGGTGACAAGGACTCCTCGAGGGGACGGCTCACTGCGTTCGCTTTTGATGACACGTCGGGCACGAGTCTGACTCGCCGTCGCCGGCCGCGGGTCTTCCAGCGCGAAGACCGTCGACGGCGGGCGGCTGGCCGCGCCTCCCAGCCCGTCCGCCCACGGCCCCCGAACCCCCTCTCTGGCCTGAGGTCTTCGTGCGTCACCGTACGTGGCGCATTGTCGCCTTCGCTCTTTGCACTGAGTCGAGGCTGAGCCCGTCAGGTTTTGTGGGTGACGGCCCATCAGATGCAGTGCACCACGTCCTGCTGGGCTACCGGCCTCGAAGCTCTTGGGGCCAAACCTCGCCCGCCAGACCCAAGGCCCGCAGGCAGGAGGCCCCACTGCCAAGCTCGGGGGTGGCGCCTGCTCGTCCCTCGCAGCTGCTCGGATGCCCGGTCATCAAGAGGGGACGTGAGGTTTCGGGAACAGCGGTCACTGGAGGAGTGGTCATCACTGAGAGAGAGGGACGGGCTCAGGCCGCAGGGAGCTGGTCACACAGCTCGACGGTGCTGCCAACAGGCAGTGCGGGCTCCTCCCGACGCGTGGGCCAGGCTCCGCCGCACGCACGCCGCCCGGGGCCACGGCACTGGCCGGGCTTGGGCGCCTCGTGGCCAGGCTGCTCACAGTACACTCTCGGGTGCTGAGCCAGAAGCTGCAAACCCCCCTTCACAAAACCAGTTCGGCGGGTCAACACGATCTGTTCTGGAGTCCCCCAGGACCCCGAGAACGTGACTGGACACAGGTCACAGGTGCCCTGGACGGTGGCCTTCGGTGACCTCATTTCGAATTATGGGATATGTGACACATCAGAGCAAATGCGTAAGACATCTACGTCGTGAAATGGTCTTACAAGGACAGCGGGGACCCTATGGCCCAGACCGGGCGCTGCGGCTCACGGCCGAGTGGCCTGAGCCACCGAGCAGCGGCGGTTCCAATGGCCCCTCCTGCCGTGTCCCGGAGCCACACGCAGGGCCGTCCGTGTGAGCCCGGACACACGTGAAGCCACACACGGCCCTCGGGGCGGGTTTGTGACTGTAAAACCGCTGCCCGCGCCCATGCTGTCTCCCCAGCTGGCCGCGTGACGTGTCACCGCGCCCTCGGGCTCGCCGTCACCGCCGTGTGACTCTCCCCCCGTGGGCGGGCGCCCTGCGTGCACCCAATGCTTGGGCTCGCCGTCACCGCCGTGTGACTCTCCCCCCGTGGGCGGGCACCCTGCGTGCACCCAATGCTTGGGCTCGCCGTCACCGCCGTGTGACTCTCCCCCCGTGGGCAGGCGCCCTGCGTGCACCGCTCCTGTCTGGGGGCGCTGGGCCAACGGCTCCACTCGCACGGACCGTGCCCGGCGTCTGTGCACACGTCCGAGGCTCCTGGAGGACGTGCCTGGGGGGAATCGGCCGGGTCACACGCCACGGGCTGCCAGCTCCACGGGGTGACACTGAATGACTGTCCAAGGTCACCGCCCACAGGCTGAGCGTCCCTTTCAATGCCGCAGACGCTGTCCTTTACATTTCTGGAGCATAAATAACCACCGCTAGTGCTGAGTAGCCGCGGCCACCGTGGGTGATCCGGGACTGGGTCCTGGAGTGGTGAGGCTGGCGACGTCGACGCCCAGTGGGACCAGCACTGATCCCACGGAGAAGGCCTTGGGCTCGTCTCAGCCTCATGACTCTGGGGCTGAGCGATCTGGGGCAAAACGCTTCACTTTCCTGCGGGGGGTGCAGGACGCCACGGGGCTTTGCAACGGCCGTTGTCGTCATATGTGACAGAGGACGGACGCGTCAGCCTTCCCGGGCAAAGTTACGCGCTCACTGAAATGTTTTCCGAACGTGCCCATGGGGACGACGTTTCGCAGCGTGACGTGGGCACGGCCACCTGGAAGGCAGGGGCCCTGACAGACGATGAGACCGCCCCGGGGCGTCTGGCGCCAGCGTCGGCCTGCAGTGTGCTGGCGGACCCCGCCAGGGCTGGGGGTGCCCCGGTCTCTCCGGGTCGAGTGGCCTGCCAGGGTGTCCCCAGGCCGCTGGGCGAGCTGGCTTCTCGCCTCTGCTGGGCCCTGGTCCTTCTCCGTATTGTTTGGGAACAAATTCCCTCTTCACAAGTTCTAGACGATTCTCTTCAGAAACATCATCCCGAAGACAGTGGTCCGAGGCAGTCGCTGCAGCGCTGGCTCTGAAGGCTCAGCCACCAGACGCGTGACTCAGGCCTCACTTTTCCCGAAGCCGAGACCCACTCGGGTGACAGCGGCCGACGGGCTCCCGTCAGACGTCCGCTTCGCCTGTGACTCGGGGCTCCTGGACCGGCTCGCAGTTATTTTTGGCCAGGATGCGGCTCTGCTAACTGGCCGCTGTGCTTGGTGTTGAACGCAAACGCTGTCGCCGTGGTGTGACGAGACAGCGACGATCTGCTGGCCGTGCCACGTGTCCTCAGGACGTAGGGGCCGGGGAGGGCGTCGGGTGTCTGTCTTACTTCCAACACCCCCGTGCAGAGCCCACCCCGCGGGGGGCCGCGTGTCCCCAGAGCCTGGGGCGAGCGCTGCCCCGGTCTCGGTCAACTCGCCGCGTGAGAACGACGTCCAGCGCTCACCCTTCCGACAGGAGAAGAGCAGGAGGTGCTGCATGTTGGGGTGCCGGGTCCGTGTCGGGGCGTCGCAGCCCCGCCCCACCTCTGGAGAAGCTGGGAGTAACGTCAGAAGCTCCACTGCAGAGAGAGAGCCGAGGGCCCGACGAGCGAGCTGCGGCCGGGGGTCACGGCAGGGAGAAGTGCCCCCAGGCCGGCCACGCCTGGGCCCCGCCCGCCCCACCTCCACCTCGGGCGCTCAGCATTCGCGGCCTCCAGCCCCCATCCTCAGCCTGCTCCCCATGGTTCCTGGAGGCCACAGGTCACTGTCATCCCCAGGTCTGAGGGCAGAGAGTCCAGCCGGTTCATCCCACAAGGGAGCAGAGCCAGCCCCGGGCGGTGGGGACAGACCCGGCTCCCGTATGCCACCGCCTAGATGCCACTCTCCTGCACGAGGCCCGTGGCTCCGTTAGGGAGAAGTGCCGATACCGGGAGACCTGGCCAATTATACTGCACATCTGAATTTCTTATATTTCCAAAGTGTTTTACACTAATTAGTTAGTCTTGCTAGCTCTAAGGATTAGTAGCTTCTCTAACAAGACACAGCGACACTAAGAGACTCACCTAATTATGTAAAACCTGGGACGCAGGGACAGGGCGCAGGGACAGGACCCAGGGACAGGGCGCAGGGACAAGATGCAGGGACAGGACGCAGGGACAGGGACAGGGACAGGGCACAGGGACAGGGACAGGGCACAGGGACAGGGCGCAGGCCTCTGCCCCGGGCTGGGCCTGTCCGCCAGGTGAGGCTCCCACCGCCCGTCCTTGCGGGTCCCAGGGAACGGGTGACGCAGGCTGCCTGTGTGGGCGGAGCCGCGGGTGAGCGGCCCGTCCTGTCCTTGGGCTCGCTCTGCCGGAAAACCCGTCCTGGGACAGGCCCCTGCATCGCAGGGCGCTGTGCAGGGTTCCGTGGCCACGAGGCCACGGAGCCCGGGGTGTGGGGCTGGAGCCCAGCCCCCAGGCGCGGTCAGCGGCCTGGGACCGCAGTGTTCCCACGTGGCACAGGGCTGGCGACGGCCACCACCCCCAGAAGTGGCCTGAGAGCTGGCCCCACGCACGTCCCACCCCTGCCTGACCATCGCCACCCCCCTCAGGGCCCCGGGCTGCCTCTCACAGGGGCCAAGGCCACTCGTGCCCTCCCTACGGCATCCGACCGCTCCGTCTACTCCAAATGTCCTCCATGCCCTGGCTGGCTCTCACAGGAGCAGCTTCAGTCCCCCTCCTCCAGGAAGCCCCTCTTGATTTCCGGGTTGCCCCCCACCCCGACTGTCCGCACTGAGCTGATGCTGTGTTCACACAGAGACCGCCCTCGCCGGGGGCGTTCTCACGCCACGGCCCGCCACTGGGGAGTGGCAGCTGACAAGCAGATGGCCGGGCGAGTGACAGCAGTCACCAGACCAGCCTGCGTCTGCCAGCGCTGTCTCCTACTGCATCTGTCAGGGACCCTTCTCAGCGAGCGACATGCTGTGTCCCCATCACGACGAGGCTATACGTTCTCCCTGCAAAAATCAGGCCACACACGCAAGCACAAACAGGAAACGCGACGGTTCGCGAGGTTCCTGTGCCGAGGTCATCAGGGCACCGTCTTGCTCTATAGACGGTCTTTAAAAAGTGAAATAACAGGCGTGTGTACACACACGCACATATACACACGTACGTGGCCCTAAGACATTTAAAAAATGAAATAACAGACGTGTGTGTACACACACTCACGCATACACACATACGCGGCTCTAAGACGGAATCATAGATCATATTTACCTGATTAGATACGAAATTAAAACATATTAATAAAATATATTTTACATTATTACTGTTCTACATTAACATATTACTTTAATACACATATTTATTTACATAAATACACGTAATTTATATTAACATCATATAACAGAAAAACACGTTATAAAAGTAAAATATAACACATACAACTTATTAGCATAAATCAGTTAAGTAATAAACACCGCATCGTAAGAGCCCCCCCCACTGGAAAGCACACGACACACACACACGTGCTCACACGCCCCAGAGCATCTCCCCTCTCCCACGGCGTCTGCGTGTGTGCCTTGACGGATTCTCTTCCACGATTTCACACTGGTGTGCACGCCTAAAAGTCTGTTTCATAAGAAACCGCCCGCCTGCCTGACGTTTTGCCACACGCCGTCATCACTCTGCAGTGAGTCCTGACCATCCTTCCACGCGGATCCACACGGACTCACACCACCATTTCACAGCGGGGTGTCTGATCGTGGGGCGTGCCCTGATTTGCTCGGCAGACCCTGCTGCCGGCACTTA
>CM053506.1:811304-827318 GCA_028627145.1 Eidolon dupreanum
CCGCGTGTCCCCTGCTGCCCCTCCGTCCGCCCGCGTCACGCTCCGTCCCTCCGTCCGCCCGCGCGGCGCTGCTCCGTCCCTCCCCACGCGCAGCTGCGCGTTTGTCCCGCTCCGCAGCCCCCGTGAGGCCGAGACGACGTGACCACGATGGATGGGACCGTGGAGCGCGGCAGGTGACGGAGCTGCTCCCGTCGCCACCGGCAACGCGAGCGGCCCAGCTTCGTGTGTGACCCCTGACCTCTAGGCTCAGCGCCGGGGTGCCAAGAGGGGAGGCCAGGGCCCCCCGTCACCCTCTGTCCAGAGTGCGCCGAGGCCAGGAGAAACGCCCGGCCCTCGGACCGCACCCGAAGGGCGTCCGCCCCCCACCTCACCCCGGCGAGCCGCTGCCTCCCGCGCCGGGGACACAGGTCGGAAGGGACACGTCCCGTGCCCGCCCCCCCCGGCACTCACGGAGCCCTCCGTGGCAGCGCCCCGCGGCCTCCTGCCTCCCTCGGCCAGGCCTCCAGCCGCACCGACCGCCAGGAGCACCGGACGGCGGGGCCACCCAGGGCTGCGGCCCAGGGCCGGCGGCGTGGGGCCCGGGGCCCTGGCGGCCGTAGCCGGCTCTGGGTGCAGCCGGCGTCCCAGGCGGCCAGCTGGCCCCGGGCACCAGTTGCTGTGTTCCGGGGCGGGCGCTGCCCTCGCGTCAGCCCCCCACCCTCAGCCCTGTGCGAACAGACGTCCGGGGTGCACCAGGATGGCGAGGGCACAGAGCGCGTGCCGGACGGCTGGCCTCCACGGCTCGCTGCCGCCCACGTGAAGATGAGGACAAACACACAGCGCAGGACACACCGGCTCTTTTAATACAGCACTGCGGCCACACGGCCACTCCCGACGGGCGGCTCCCCCCACGTCACCCACGCACGCGCTCCAACCACACGCACTCAACTTCGGCCCGCGGGCTGCGGGGTTCCGGCCGGGCGGGCGCCCCCTGCACGGGCCAGCCTGCCCGCCAGGCTGCCCTCGTGAGTCAGAAGCCACTCCTTCACGGCCAGCCCTCCGGAGTAGTTGCCCATGGCTCCGCTGCTGCAGATCACTCGGTGACACGGGACGAGGATGGGGACCTGTGGGCAGGGGGGGCCACGGTCAGTCTGCGCACGGCACCGGAGGCCGAGCACACTGACCGGGGCCCATCATGCGCGGCTCGCCCGTGAGCAGGCGCGGGCGAGGGGCTGGGGCCAGGTCCCAGGTCCCTGTGCCAGTGGCTCCCCCCCCACCCCAGGGTCTCCGCAGGGGGCCGGGGCAGGGACACCATGCCCGAAGGCGAACGTGCAGCAGGCTCTTCCGGCAAGCCCCTTGCACCAAGATCTGGGAGGAGAAAGGTTCATCTGGTCAGTGACTTACGACGTGGCTTACAAGACGTACAGTTACGTTTCCAGATGATGGGCGGCGTGCGAAGTTCTCGCACGTCGCTGAGAAGTATCGGGAACCTCAGGGAGGAGGGTCCTCGCAAAGGCCACCCTGACCTGGGGGCCGGCAAACCGGCTGCGGCGGCGGCGGCCACCCCTGCCTCTGTAAACCCAGGTTTGTGGGCACACAGACCCCCCGGAGCAGCCAGCCGGCGGCCGCCTTGGCAAAGCCTAACACGCCCTCCGGCCCTTCGCGGGAAAGACTTGCTGACGCCTGCCACACACCGCGCCTTGGGGTTTCCGAGTCCTCGCCTCCATGTCTGGATCCTCAGGACGTCTGAGAAGCTCCGGCTCCCTGAGCGGCTGCTGCTGCCGTCCCCTCCCCCGGGGCAGTGACAAGCCAGCTCTTCCACTGACCCCTCCACAGGCACCGGCCCCCCACCGACAGCGCGCTGCACCCCCCACCCCAGTAGCTTCCGAGACCTGGTTGGCGCCCGCCCCGGGTGGGGCCGGCGGCAGCGCGGGGGGCCCCGCTCCGGCAGGAACTCCTGGGGGCCTGCCGCGGCTGTGCCCCCTCCCCCGGGTCACTTCACTCTCCTAAAGGCCCTCTGTCCATTTCTCAGCGGGCTCAGGACACGGCAGGAAGAGAGAGGGTGTAATCAACGGTCCCTTGAAGCCACAGGGCGTGGAGTCGTCTTGGGTGGGGGGCCTGTCCCCCTGGGCAGCCTGTGGCCACACGCCAGGGGCACCGCGTCACCTGCCCGCAGGGGCTCTGGGGATCATGGGTGGCTGCCTGAGATCCCAGCAGGCCGTCCGCAGAGCACGGGCAGAGCGGCTCCTGGGGGGCTTCCGGAAGGGGGTGCAGCGGGGTCTCTGCAGACTTCAAACTGCTCCCGAGGAAAGGGTCTGCCCGTGAGCCGGGGAGGCAGCCTCACGGCTGAGTCATTCGGCATGACACGCTGTGGTGACAGGTCTCGTCACCGTGCAAAACATCCTGGTGGCTGCTCCGTGATGAAGCTCGCCGCAGCGAGCATGACCACAGGAACGGGGCGTCTCTAGGGACGGGGGCCCGGGGTCCTCCGCAGACGGCACACGGGAAGGCACCCACGTGCGCTGTCCGCCCGAGTCCCACGGTGCGAGGGCACGGCTGCTCGTGGCAGCTCCTACGGGGCAGGGACGCTGGGGCGCCAACGCCTGTGTCCTCGTGCCCCGTGCCCCGGCCGCGGCCCGGAGAGGCAGTCCGCGCCCTGCCTCCATGCTCCACCTCCAAGGACAGCGACCCAGACAGCGGCCAGCCGCCGGTCAGGTGCGTGTCTCGGAGGTGGCTGACCACACACGCCCAGGACGTCCTCTCGTGGCATCTGGGTGCCCTCTGCTCCCTGGGGTGGCCGCTCCCGCCTCCGCTGTGACCGGAGACCCTCCGCAGTGAACGCAGCTCAGGTGTCACCGCTGGGCACCTGTCCGTCTCGGTGTGCCACACAAACCCGCTCACCTGGAGGGCCCGAGCACACCTGCCCGAGCGGACGGCGTGAGCCTCACTCCCCACCCTGGTCATGACGCTTGGCACTCCCACCGGAGAGAGCCCGTCTGCGTCCGACAGGGCACGTCATGACGTCACATCCTCCAGCAAGCCCCAGGCCAGGCACCGTCAGCCTCACGTCCAAGTTCACAGGGCCGTTTAGAGGTGAGGGAGGGTCCGGGCCAGCACAGGCGGAGCCCAGGCCTCACGCTCCCCGCCGGCCCTGGTACGGCCCGGGGGGCCTGCGAGGTCAGGCTGGGGGGCCCGGGCCTGGAAGGGGGGATCTGACCGCCCCACATCGCACACTCGTCCTGATTCCCACTAGGAGTTTGGGTTGCCACGGTAACGTGTGCAGTCTCAGCTGGCCGGCACGGGGAGGGCGAGAGTTGATTTCCCGTTCGGCATAGTTTCGCAGACCGAGAGCAGTAACTCTGCCAGGGGCCTAGAGCCCCGTCTTGGAAGGGGCGACAGATTTTAAGAGTGACATCTTTACTCAGACCGCACCACAGTCACGTTCATAACTGCCGTGAGGACGTGACTCGACGGTATACCATTCAACTTTTTGACTGATCAAGAGGTAAGCATGGAATTCAATTCAGTTTTGCAAACATTGAGGCACCAATTCAATCTTCCTAACTGGTTTCACAAGTGAACTCTGATTTTCTTTCCTCCCTCTGAACAAGCTATGAGTTAGCGAGGTGTGTAACGTGAACCTGTCTCTTTCCACAAACCGTGCGGGTCGCAGGACTGCCGACTGGAAACCACAATTAATTGTCACGACAGCTGCGGGCCAGGCCTGTCGTAGGCACGCCACGCGGGAGGACAGGTGACGTCCCGAACGTGTGCTCTTTCTACCACTAGAAATGGGCAACAGAAACCGCTTCTGCTTCTGCAATTCGGTGGCAGGGTTTGCACCGTTAAAATGACGAAACCTGCTGAGATTTACGGGGGCCCGCAGGACATTTCAAAGGAGCAGTGCCCTCCACGCCCAGGCCTGTGCTGCATAAAATGGAATTTTTATCAATAACCAAGCAGCTCATATCACAGTTGCATTGAAATCTTCATGCTGTGAGATCTAACTCATCCAATACACGAATCCGTCACTTACACAGACCCTCTCTCAAACGCCATAAAACTTCCAAACCCAGAGATTTGTCTCCAACGAAAATCACGCGAAGGGGTCCTTCGGTCGATGGCGGAAGCCCTGATGCCGAGGCCGGCGAGGCTCTCTCCAGCCTCGCCTTTGTTCTCGCGCCTGCGGCCCACGGGGAAGCTTGTTTTCACTCGCGGCCTCATCAATACCTAAATCCTGGTGAACAAGTGACACCGAGAAGCTGTAATCAATAGCTCCCTGTGCGTTTTTTTCTTCTGGTCAAATGGTTCAGCCCCACTGACAGCCCTGACACTTAGAACATGATGCTAAATCTTTATCAGCCGCCATCTGGGTGACGGGCAGCCGCGGCTGGGGTCATTAACGCTCCCGGCAGTCTGTGAATAAACTAATCCTCCGGAATGCGTTTTGTTTAGAAAAAGCTGGAGAAACTCCCCCTGCACGGTATTGATTGCCTTTGAACTGCATTTAGCAAATTCTGTCTGTGGATGAGCAGAGGGTGCTTTGTGGGGGGGGGGGGCATCTTCAGTCTGGCCTGCCAGGAGCTGACTGTCCTCCCGGCCGGGCCCCAGAGCGCGCCCTGTGGAAGGCGCCAGAACGTCTTCCCGGGCTAGAGTCCCTCCTGGAAAACTCTGGACCAGTCAGGCGTCGGGACGGGACGAAACTCCCACACAGCGGAAACCGTCTCTTCCTCCGGCGGGAGAGCAACTCCGGCAGCACGAGCCGTGACGTGAGCTGGCGCGCGCCCGTGGCCACCGTGGGCGTCCAAGCTCGGCCGGCGCGGGAGGAGGCTGATGCGCTCCCCACATTCCCGGCCAACTGTCCCCCAGCCCTGCACGCGGGCGCCGTCCTCAACCTGAGCCCCTGCTGTGGGCTGCGTGGGGCCACACGCGGCCCGGCCCGGCCGTCAGCACCGGGGCGGACACGCCGGCACCGGCCGCCGCCGCCTGTCACGGCCCAGCCCCGCCAGGGCCCCCTCCGCCCTCAGCGTGGGTCGCCTCTCGGCTGCCCCAGCCCATCCGCCTTCCGGAACCCGTGGGGACCGCGCTGCCGGCGGCCGCTGCGGGCGGCCACGTGTCCGGAGCCCTCTGCAGGAGCTCCTGTGACCCGCAGCTGGAGGCCCCTCTCGGTCCTGTGGCCGCCGCACCCCGGCGACGTCCCACCGGGCGACGGTCCCTGCGGGAGTCACACGCAGCGCCTGGCTGCAGAGGAAGGCGAGGGGCCACCAAGGGGCTCGCCGCCCACCGGCCGTCCTGGCCACAGCGGGGGCGGGTGCTAAGGGGGGGCCCGCCGCGCCCCCCTGCCCGGCCCGCGGTCGCCGCCGGGCTCGGCCCCAGCCCACGATGGGGCCGTCAACAGGAGGACTTGGCGGACACTGGAGTTTTGAGTCCTGTGAGACCCTGGTTTATAAATTTCAGGGGCTGTGGCCACACTTGGACAGAGACGTTCATAGAGACTGACAGCAGGAGGAGGGAGTCACTCTGGTTGCAGGACGATAAACGTCCCTGAGTAGTGCCACAGGCGCGGTCACTGGCCTGCCACTGCGTCTCCGCGGCAGAGGGCAGCGGCCGGCGATGCAGGTGAGGGGTCCCCATTCGCACGTGTTGGGCAGGGAGCTGGCTGCTGCAGCAGGAGGTGGGGCTCAGACCCTCGGAGGGCGCAGGTGGGGTCCGCACAGTCCATGTGCCCACGTGGGGGGTCGCCCTGGACGTCAGGGAGGGAGGTGAGAACGAGCAACGCTCCCTGAGGGACACGGACCGCAGGGATGGCGGAGGGGGGACACCCCTGAACCCCTGTGAGGGCAGAGGGGGGGGACACCCCGAGTCCCCGTGAGGGTGGAGGGGGGGACACCCCCAGGTCCGCGTTCCCTCCGGCGCTCGGTGGAGCTGCGAAACCCCAGCGTCCGAGTGGCCTTTCACCTAGAGCGAAGTCACACTGGGTCACAACCCGGCAGAAGACGGGGCCTCCGAAGGGAAGCTACGGTAAGCTTTACCGGGAAACGTGCAAAATCAGAAACCGCTCTGACTCATCCCGCCCGCTCCGTGAAACCCTGCAGGGCCTGCCGATGGCTAAGGCGAGGCTGCGGCCAAACAGGTGCGAAGAGGCACGCCAACCTGGCCCGCCAGCCCGGTCCCCGAGAACCTGGGGTGCGGGCAGACGCGGGGCTGGGTGGGACGCCCCGGCACACCGCAGACGGCTCCGGTGACCTGGGTGCCTCGTGGGGGCAGGAAAGGTCACCGGATCTGGCGCACGCTGGGCGCAGGCGTGGCCGTTGGGAGTCCGCGGTCACGGCATGGCTCTGCACGAGGCCCCGTAGGGCCACCGCCTGGCGACGCCGAGCGGCGGGCGCGGTGACCGCGGGGTGCGGACGCTGCAAACCCCGGCAAAGTGCCGGCAGCTGAGGACGAGGGTCCGATCTAGCGACTCCCAGCCCGTGACCGGACGCTGCCGCCGCCCTCCCTCAGACAGGACCGGCCTGCGCTGCGGGAGGAGCCCTTGCGGGCGCCGGGCGGAACCGGCCACGCCAGCGGCCAGTGGGGTCTCCCGGCGGGCGAGGTGGGGCGAGGCGGGGCGCCGTCCTGCCCACGCATAGGGTCCACGGCACGGGTGGCCTTGGCCAGGCCCACGTGGTGGCCTTTCCCCTACGTCGAGCCGCCTTCTTTCTGAGACTGGACGGCCGGTGGCCTGCGGCGTGACCAGGGCAGGGGCAGAGGTGGCCTCTGGACCTCTGGGTGCCACACAGGCACAGACGCCCAGGAGAGACAGGACGTGACCGAGCTTGGGGACAGGGACAGGCCCCAAGGGGGGACTCATCCGAACGGGGTGGATTACGGGTCCCCAGCCCCACAGGGTGGGTACTCCCGGGTCGGATCTTAGTGCCAGTGTCAGGGCTGGACTAGGTCACAGAGTGCCGCCCGGGGACAGGCTGGATCTGCACCCTCCCGTGCACCCTTCCACAACATCAGCTGCATGGGGGGGGGTGCCAGCTCTGCTTCCTGCTGCGAACCCCCGGAAGAGTGTCGGGCACACTGGGCACCCAGCTGTTGACTGAAGGGGGTGGACCTGCCACTCCCCCAGGTTTTGACCCCGGGCTCCCCGTGACCAGCGGCCCCTGTGGCCCGGCAGACAAGGGGGTGGCCTGCCAGTGGTGCGTGGGAATGCCTCTGAACCACCTTCCCCAAGGGAGGCGGGCCCGTCGCAAACACTTCCGCTCCCCCCCCCCGCCCCCACCGCAGCACGGGCTGCTCGAAACAGGCTTAGACCAGACGACGCCCGGCCCTTCCCCGCTGCCCAGGCCCACGCCAGCGCCCCGCCAGTCCCTGCCAGCCCCCCACGGGGCCCGGCTGGCCGAACTCACAGGATTGCTTCTCATGGCTCCGCCCACTGCCCGCGCTGCCCGGGGGCTGCCTGCCAGGGCCGCTAATTGCTGGTAAGAAACCACTTCTCCGAACTTCACAGCCTTCAGCAGCTTCCGCAGCACCTGCCCGGTGAACGAGTCTGGAAGGAAGGACACAGAACGGCGTCGTTTGCACCAACGGCCGTAACAGCTCTGCTACGACTAGCTCCAGCCTGAAACAGACAACGCATCGACACAGACAGAGGTGTCACGCTCAGTGGAAACCCAGGCCCCACGCACGCCGTCCCCACGTCGCCTGGCGCAGGGAACGAGAGCGAGGCGGCGAGGCAGGGCACAGAGCGGGCCGCCGCAGCCGTCCCCGACGCACGCCACAGCCTCGCGGCTTCTTCCCAGCGTCCCCCTCGACGCTGGCCGGCCGGGGCCGTCAGGACGCAGGGGCCGCCCGCCCCCGACTTCCAGCGTCGTGTGCTGCTGGTGCGCTTCCAGCGTCGGCTGGGACGCAGGAGGAAAAGGGGCCGCGGCCGGCTGTGACGTTGTGCGGGCTGTCCCCAGCCCGCAGCGAGCAGACCGGGAACGCCAGGCGCTGGCGGTGGCCTTGGCTGCATGCGTCTGCCCCGAGCCGGGCTGCAGTAATAAAATAACTTTATTCCCCTTTTACTGGATTAAGCACCTCAAATTGTATTTGCCCTTCACCGCACCGCAGGACGGAACAGGTGAGCGCAGACATTCCCTCCCTCTGCCTCCAGGCGCTGCAGCCGTTTCCCGGGGCGGAGTTTGTGGGGCCGGCCCGGGCGCCTGCAGGAGGCTGGTACGAGTGGACTCCTACTGTCTCTGCAGAGGGGACACGTGGCTCGGGAGCTGGACTCGGAGCTGCGTCCCCCACGGCAGGGCGCCGAGCCCCCCGGTGGCAGGGCTTCCCGACGGTGGCGGAGGGGCGGCCTGCTCAGCGGGAGCTGGACCCGGGCGTGCCCGCGACCACACCAATGCCACCCGGGGCCGAGGGGCCGAGCCGGCCGAGTGCAATTTGGTGCTTAAAGGAAACGCACCCTTACGTGCGTGTTAAATAATAAAAACCACTTTTTAACTGAAGGGAACGATAATCACTTCACTGGGAAAAAAATCTGTTTAGTCTTTATTATAACATTAAGCAAATTAAACATCAGCATAATCCAGGTGATACGGGAAAAGGGTCAGCAGAGAAATTAACTTTGTTGTTCATTAATTTACACGGATTAGGAGAGGGCAAAAGATAGCGCATGTGCTCTAGTTTTTTATGATATAATTTCAAACTGTACACCATTTGTGGCAGGAGGGTGACTTTGGGGTTAATCAGACTGATTTGTCCTTTTAATTGCTTTCTATTCAAAGAAAATTCATTAGATAATGTTCTCTTCAAAATTCATGAATCAATTTAACTGAAGAAACCCCATTAACGGCTTTGGGTTCATTAGCACAGGGAGGCGCTTGCTGCCAGGGTTTCCTTCGGCAAACAGACTCTGTTTACTGTGATTTCTTCAGAAAGTGTTTGAAACCAAACTGTTAATCATTATTATTGTTGCTGTTATGTCTGACTTAAAAAAAAAAAAAAGAAAGAAAGAAAACAGCGAGGCAGCCTGGTGGTGACTCGGCGGAGAGAGGATTCGGGGCCAGCCGCCTTGGGAGAGAAACGGCGAGAGGCGCAGGTCCACACTGCGAGGAGCAGAGGCCGGATTCGGGGCCGCTGCAGGGTGCCGGCTGCGGCGCTCCGTGGTCCGGGGAGGGGACACGGCCCAGGACTCTGCCCAGCCTGTCGGGACGCAGCGAGAGGCCTGGGAACTCGGCGGAGCAGGGAGGCCACACGCCTGCCCGGCCCGGGGGGTGGCAGGCCACCTTTCTCTCCCTGCGTAAAGGGACCGTAGGTATCACAGAACGATCACGTGCCCGTACACGCATGCAGGGTTTCTCACACATTTTCGGGTTCGGCGTCAATTTTTCACGGGAAACCTTGTGCGCACCGGGCAATATATCAGGAAAAAGAGCCGGACAAGGCAGCAGCCAGCGGCCAGGCACATCGTGCTACAAATGTATCTGAAACGCAGCTCCACCCTGCAGGGGGCAAACGCATCCGTTAGCTTAAGCAGTGATCAGATCAGGGAATCAGATCAGGGACGGTCCGTCAGCCCCAGCCTGGGCGGAATCAGACGCTGACACCAAGCCCATTGCTGAGGAGGGGCCCACGCTTTCGGTTGTTAAATATCATCCTAAAACATGGTAAAGCCCGGTCATAAAAGTTAATGTAGTGACATTTTTTGACGTGGAGGTGGCCACACGAGTCGCTGGTGGCTGGACCCACATTCCAGGGGGCCCAGAGGGGCACTGTTAAAATGTTATTCCTTTTCTCCCCATAATGGTCCCCCTCCCCGCTCCCCGCTCCCAGAGAGCAGGCTGTGAACATAGGGCCACATCTGGGAACCTCCCCTCCTTCACTCGCCCCCTCATCCCCTCTCTGGCCTGTTCTGGGGTCTGCCTGCCACTGGCCCCGTGCGTGCTGTGGGGTGCAGGCGGGATCTGCTGGAGGTGGACCCCCACCCCAGGGCGCCTGTACCTTAAGACATGCCGTTTGTACTTCGCTTCGGGTGGCTACTTAAAACACACGCACTGTGACCACCTAACCCTGCAAACGCTGGTTCCCAAATTCTCTGCCTGGATAGTTGCCACCGGCCAGGGGGAGATGAGGCTGGTTTTCAACACTGGCCATGGGAGATGCCACCCCATGTCACGGACACCAGGACCTCATGAGACCGCTTTCTGTGCCGCGGGTGGGAGTGGACGTCGGGGCGGACTTCACTCACACACCTGGGCTGACACAGGCCAGGCGGTGTGCTCTGGGAAGGGGGTCCTGGCCGGCGCCACATGCCAGGCACGGGGCGGGGAACCCTCGACCCCCCTGGGAGGGAGGGCCACCAGATGCGGAGGCACCGGTGACCCAGAGGTTGGAACCACCCAACGACCTTCTGCCCCAGCTCCCTGAGGCGTAACTGACAAACGAAACGGGCGCCACACGATGACTTGATGTACATCATGTGACAACTAATAAAAGTGCTGCGAGATGGGAAAATGCCCTTGAAACAAGTGACAGCCACGGAATGTCAAAGACACGTAAGTTACAAATGAAAATTTAGCACTGAAAAAAAAAAACAACAATAACCACAATTTAAAAACTGCACGGCATGGGCTGACCAGCAGAACGGGGACGCCAGGGGAGAGAGTCGGTGAAACTGAAGACAGTCAACAGGAACGACCTGACCTGGAAATGTTAAAAACAAACAACGAAAAGCCAAAAAGAGCCTTGGGGACATGAGGGACAAAGCCAGAAGGCCTAACACTTGTATTACTGGAGTTTCAGAAAGAGAGGAAGAGTGTGGTATAGAAAAAATAGCTATAAGATGTCCGAATTTAGCAAAAAATATGCAACTACAGATTTACGAAGTCTAGCAAAGGACAAACAGGACACACCCAAAGACGACCCCTCCTGGACCTATGGTCCAGCTGCTAAAGTCTAAAGACAGAAAAAGCTTTAATCGACCAGAGGAAAACACTGTGCTGCTTACAGAGGAACGACAACTGGGTGACAGAATTCTCAGAAATGGCTGAGTCTGGCAGTGAAATGGCAACTTTGAAGCGCGGGGAGGAAAGAAGTCTACAAAGATCCTTCAGAACGAAAATAATGACATTTGCAGATAAAAAACAAACAAACAAAGATAATGCGTTCCCAGGAGAGCCGAGCCAAAGGAAATCGGGCAGCGGGAAGGGAGATGACACGGGGGGGGGGGGGCACCCGGACGGCGGGTGACAAACGTGGAGGTGACCGTCCCGCCGGGTGCTGCCGACCGTTCCTCAGCTGCGATCTTTAAAACGTCTTTGACGGAAGCAACATCATGACGTCGTCGGAAAAGGTTTTCAACGTGTGCAGATGTAACACGTCACTATGACGTCACGGACCGGGGTCGGAGGGTCTGGGTGGTGGTGAGGGTTCGACGTTCCGCTTCAAGGTGGGAAAATACTGATTCCAATTAGACTCTTCACGTTAAGCATCGTGACACCTAGAGCAAAGGCTAGTAAAACTACGAAAAGGGATAACTAGCAAAAAACTAGCAGGTAAACTAAAATACTAAAAAAATGTTAAAATAGCTGAAAGAGAGGAAGGAAAGGGAAAAATGAAAAACAGCGAGAAAGACAGAAAACAATACATCATATAATAATAATAAAATGTAATAAGAACAAATAATGAAATAAATGTTATCTAAATCCAATCATATCAGTAATTATATTAAATGTAAATAGTTTAATTTTGCCAATGAAAGGATAGTGTGCGTCAGAAGGGATTAAAAAATAATGCTAGTACGTGCCTTCTAAAAAATAATAGATATAAGTGAGTGAAAGCTAAAAAAATGGAACAAGATATACCATGTAAACTAATCTGAAAAAAGTTAATAGAGTTAAGAGCAAAAAAGACTTCCAGGGGTAAAAAGTACTATTACGTAGCGACAAAATGGACAGCTCACAAAGGTGACATACCAACCATAAGTGTTTATGCAACCAACAAGAGCGCTTCTTCTACATGAGGCAAACACTGACAAAAACTAAAAGGAGAATTAGACAAATCAATCCACAATTATACTCGGAGACTCCAACACTTCTCTCTCAGCAATTGACAGAAATAGTTGACAGAAAATCAAGGACATAGAAATGAAAAACACCATCAACTAACTGGTTTTAAGTGACATATAAAGAACACTCTACTCAATAAAGCAGAATATATATTCTTTTCAAATGCACACGGAATATTGACCAAAGTATACCATATTATGGGTCATAAAATACGTTTTAACAAATTTAAGGTAACTGAAATCATACAAGTTACATTCTCTGATGAGAATGGAATTAAGACTAAATATTAATAAAAACATAATAGAAAATCTCCGAACACGTGGACAGTAAATAAATCACTTCTAAATAATCCATGGGTCACAGAAGTCTTAAGTGAAATAAAATGCACAGAACAGAAGCAAACTAAAAATATAGCATATCACAATTTATAAGATAGCTAAAGCAATACTTAGAGGGAAAATTATAGTAGTAAATGCATGCTTTAGAAAGAAGGGTCTCAAATAATCTGTGCTTCCAATGTAAGAAACCAGAAAAAGGAAAGCAAAAGAAAACCAAGCCAAGAAGAAAGTAAATAATAAGGTGATGACAGGAACCAACGAGGTTGCAAACAGAAAAATGAGAAGAGCAAAAAACCCAAACTGGGTTCTTTGAAAAGATCAATAAAATCGATAAATCTCTAGCAAGATTGATAAAGAAAACAGAGAACAAATGATCAATATCAGAAGTGAACGAGGGGATGCCACTACTGACTTCATAGACAGTCAACGAGTAACAAAGGATTCCTACAAATAACTGCACGATAGTCAATGACATAGATGAAACTGACCAATTTATTAGAAACTACAAGCTACCAAAACTCATCCAAGGTGAAACAGATAACTGAAATAATTCTGTAACTATTCTGAAAGGACTTGAATTCATAGTTTAAAATCTGGAATCATTAAAGCTAGATAATTTTACCAGTAAATTCTATCAAAGATTTAAAGGAGAAATATGTCAATTCGGCATCATCTTTTCCATTAAGCAGAAGAGGGAACACTTCCCAAGACATTTTGTGAGGCTACAATTACTCCAATATCTAAACCAGAAAAAAAAAAAAAC
Source organism: Eidolon dupreanum (assembly GCA_028627145.1). Lineage (NCBI taxonomy): Eukaryota > Metazoa > Chordata > Mammalia > Chiroptera > Pteropodidae > Eidolon > Eidolon dupreanum. The sequence continues at coordinate 824,432 of CM053506.1, forward strand.
AACAAAAAACCAGAAACCAGAAAGTACAGATAAATATCTCCCACGGACATAGATGCAAAAATTCTCAACAAAGTATTGGCAAGTCGAATTCTGTAACAGATAAAAATAATAAGACACCAAAATTAAGTGGGGTCTGTCCCAGGAATGCCAGGCTGTTCAACATTTGAAAACTGAATGAGTATCTGAAGCTACAGTAATCAGACGGGGTGTATTGGTGAAAGAATGGATACCTCGATCAATGGAACAGAAGAGAGATAGACCCACAAAAGTAAGAGCAAAGGTAATTCACCAGAAAAAGGGTGGTCTTTTCAACAAATAGTGCTAGAACTGGGGAGATATATATAAAAAAAGAGAGAGAGAGAGAGAGAGAGAGAACCTAGACACAGATCATGCATCTTTTATAAAACTAACTCAAAATGGATTATAGATATAAGTCTAAAAGGCAAAACTACAAAACATCTAGAAGTTAACACAGGAGAAAAATCTAGGTGACCTTGGGTTTAGGGAAGAGATTTCAGATATAGCATGATCCATGAGAGAAAAAAATGGTAAGCTGGACCTTATTAAAATAAAAAAATTCTGCTCTGTGAAGATACTGGGAAGACTGAAAAGAAAAGCCACGGCCGAAACACACGTCTGCTACGGGACTCGTGACCAAAACATACAAAGAACACTGAAAACTCGACAGCAGGAAAGGAAGCGATCTAATCATAAAACACGCGGAAGACCTGAACGGGCATCTCACCGGAAAGATCCACGCACGGCAAACGAGCAAACGGAAGATGTTTAACAACGTCTGTCGCTAGGGGATACGACTGAAGACAGTGAGGTACGATTACACGGCTGGGAGGCTGGCCAAAACGCCACGAGAGGAGCGGGCACGCCGAGCGGACCGTGCCCAGTCCGGGCGAGCAGGCGGAGCAGCGGCCGAGCGCGCCCACGCTGCCCGCGGCGTGCGGACCGGTGCCGCTGTTTTGGAAGACAGTTCGGCAACTTCTTCCAAAGCTAAACAGAGGCTCACCGTACGAACCAGCACTGGCGCTCCTGGGTATTTACTCAGCTGATTTGAAACTTTATGTCCACACAAAAGCCATCACGCGAATGTTTACAGCAGCTTTATTCACCTGTTGCCAAAAACCGGAAGAGGCAAACGAAGGAACACCTGTATGATGGATCGTTATTCAATCCTAAAGAGTATCTAGCTGCTAAAAGACACGGAGGTGCCTTAAATGTAGACCACTAAGTGAGAGAAACACTTCATGCTGTGTGATCTCAACTACACGATGTCTTAGAAAGGAAAACTCAGAGACAGAAAAAAACAACTTCTAAGCAACGTATGCAAATTAACAACAAAACAACCATTCTGGAGGATCCCAGGAAGGAATGCGGATGGCGACGGGCATCTGTCTGTCTGACAGACGTGGGAACAACGCCCCTGGAGCGGGGGGCGGGGGGAGGAAAAGCAGCTCCTGTGAGACCAAAGGCAGGAGGGGCCGCACACACGCCGGACTCAGCTGACGAAGCGGTTCCCCGTGGGGTACAGGTCGACCCCGCCATCGGTTCTCCAGATGCGGACACCAAGCAGATGATGGTGGGAGGTGGGCGCCCATTCCTCACTGGCAGCCCGCAGGTGAGCCGGGACGAGCCACAATGGGTCAGGGCTGGCGACGTGAGGATGAACCGAAGCTCGCCAGTCGAGGGCGGTAGCACCCTCCGTCGTGTAAACCCTCGACACGATTTCGGGAAAATGGCACTTTGCGTCTGTGGTCCCCCTCTCACGACCCACGGCCTCAGCCTAATCATGAGAAAAGTGATTAGATCATCAGATAAACTCCAACACGGCGACATTCTACCAAACTCCTGACCAGTACTCCTGGGGACTGTCAAAGCCACTTAAAACAAAGAAAACCTGAGAAAATGCCACAGCTAAGAGCAATCTAAGGACATGTAATGACCAAAGGTAACATGGCATCCTACACAGAACCCTGGACACCGGGCAAAGCTTAAGGAAGCCCGAATTAAGTACGTTGTAGTTAACAATGGCACCAGCATGCCGGTTCACTGATCGTGACAAATGTATCACAGTCACGCGAGATGTCAGGTACAGAAGGAATAGGTGTGGGCGTCAAGGAACTCTGTGCTACTTCACGATTTTTCCCGTAACTCTTACACCGTCCTAAAAAGAAAAGTCGATGGATAATGAACTAGTAGGATGTATTATATGAACAGCCTAATGAAGGAAAATACATTATTGTATCAATTAACTAGGCAGAGAATTCAATAAAATTCAACATCGATTCGTGATGAGAGCTCTCTGCCATCTAGGACATTACCTTCCAGTAACTTCCTCAACCCGACAAAGGTGTTGACAGAAAGCCTACAGCTAACATCACACCTAAGTGTGAACCGCTGAAAGCTGTGCCCTCAAGACTGAGAAAAAAGCAAGGATGCCCACGCCAGCTCAACACCAGGGCTGCGTCTCAAAACGCAGCCACACGGCACGCGGAGGAAGAGGCTGGCTAGTTACACGTGGCTCCAGGCGGCCGCCCCCGACGTCAGACGCAGGAACTGCCAGGAACGAGCTGGGGCTCTGGATGGCGACCTTCAGAGGACACACTGACCTCTGTGAAGGCCTCTCGGGGCGCACACTGCGGGCCCGGCCTGGTTAGCAGCGGGGGGCCTGCTCCGGCCCGTCTGAGCTGGGGGCGCCCCGCCCGCAGGACACGGCCCCTTCCCCCTTCCTCGCCTGGAAGACAGGTGACTAGGCCTGCCCTGGAGTGCCACCCCTTCTAAGATACCTGGTTGCTTGTCCGGGGGCTGTCCCCTGAGAGGCCTTCGCGTAAAGACAGACTGTCGTTCTGTGGTCTCGGCTAACCTGGGTCCAGAC
>CM053506.1:827818-842818 GCA_028627145.1 Eidolon dupreanum
TTGGTTTCTTTGGTTTTCTTTTTGTTTTCTGTTTCCAATTTCATCCATTTCTGCTCTCTATTATGGCCTTTCTTCTTCCTGGTTGGGGTTTAAATTTTCTCTTCTCTTTGTAGTTTCTCATGGTGAAAGCGAGATCAAGGCAAACTACGACCATGGCAAGAACATGTTCACGTTCATAACTGCATGACCCATTGGCAGAAGCTTTGCAAAAAATATGAATCCATCATGTTATTGGAAAACTATAATCATTTGTTCTATATTTAACCACCATCAGTTTTATGAAATTCTGTCAGAAACCAAAGCTGAAAGTGCTAATTCCCCACCACAGTACACACGGATGATTCAGAAGCAGCAGTAAAGGCTCACTGTGATTTCTGTAGTTCAGAGTTGATACTGAAAATTTTCTCAGTCAGAACTGCCTTCAACCACTATTATCTCACACTAAACACCTCTGGAAATCAGCTTTTGCTAAGGGCTTTATAATGTTTCTTAATGAACTCAACCCCAGATCACAAGGCAAAATGGCACTTATATGCTTACATTGCAGTAAAGTTACTTTGATGACAAATAACGTTTGAATCATAAGGAATGTCAAGTGGTTTTGTACACTTCTCGAGATCTCAATTTCCACCCAAATTTGCAGTGGGTATATTTTCTGAGCATAAATTACTGTTCCGGCAGCTTCTGTTGGATCCCAAGGCAAGTACAAAGGAGATTTCCATATTTCAAAATCTTTTTAAATGTACAATTGAGGAGCTTTCACTTAATCTTTAATTGGAAGTGATTAATTTGCAGTGTAATGACATTCCAAAACTAAAACATCAAGAGGAGAATCTGACGGAACTTTATAAATGCCTTCCAAGTGATGAAAACACTCAAATAAAATTGTATGTCTAACGATTGATATCATAGAAAAAAAATCAATGAAATAGAAAACAGGAAAATAGAGGGAAAAAAATGAAACCAGGAGTAGGATCTTGGATAAGATGAATAAAATTGATAAACATCCAGCTCCTCTGATTAGGAAATGAAGAGACCGAGTATATTCTCCCTAAAACTGGGGACAAGTTATGGATATCTTTGCTCATCACCTCTAGTCAGCATGACACAGGAGGTCCTAGCCGGTCCAATTACTCAAAGAAAATGAGTTGTTAAATATGTAACCTAAAGAAAAACAGGAAATCTGAAATGTCTTATAATTTTTAAATTTCATTATTGAAAAAAAAAACTTTGGAGTTACATTCCAACAAGCATTTACGGAAGCACTGCTGATTAAAAATTATGTCATTTACAATAGATCATACGTATTTAAACACATAACTAGCAATAGATCCATCAAAATGTGTACGAGACCTCTGTACAGAAAAAAAGTATAAATCATTACTGAGAAAAAGACAATCTCGGTACATGAAGGAATATAATGTGTTCAGAGATTTGATGACTGAATGTCGTAAAGATGTCGATTCGCTTCCAGCCAATCTACAGAGTCAATCCAATGACAATTTAAAACGAAAAAGGCAGATTTAAAAAAAATTCTTTGGGATGTGACAAACGGACCAGATGCGTACGCTACCAGAAGGTCTTGGCCACCACGGCCGTGGAAGGACCGCTGACGCGCACTCTCGCGTGGGCATGACGACCGGCAGAGGCTGCGGTCACCAGGACAGTGTGAGAGGTGGGAGAGGAGCCCACCGGACCGGCGACACGCAGCAGAGCTCAGACGGTTCATCCAACAGCCGCTGAGCGGACGCAGGCGAGGAACGGGCTTCTGAACGAACGAGCACTCGTTTAGACACTGTACACGGCCTTTGTCACCAAAAAGTATCGAACCTTCAACTGCAGGGTGCTGCAGCTCTAAATGAGAGCAACAAAGTAGCTTCTAGAACGGGAACAAGCAAACCACAGCCGCAGACCAAGAAGGTACCGGAGCCCACGTGCGGTTCGCAAAGACTAAGGTGCTTCTCCTCTAGCCCTTTACAGAAAAAGCTCGTCACCTTCTGTTCTAGAAGATGACACAAGGGAATGCCGTCACCATCCTGAAGAGAGAAAAGGCTTCTTAACTATGACAGAAAACACACTAATCACCAATAAAAAGACTGATAAAATTTGACGACTTTAAAATGAAGAACTTCTGTTCAGCAAGACGCCACTAAAAAAATGAAAAGGTAAGCCACGGAATGTCATATATTTTTCGCATAGGTGGCCAGCAAAGGATTTACGTGTGAAGAATTCCTATATAAATTAATAATAAAAAGACAACCCGACAGGAAAACGAATGAGTCCTGCACAATCACTTCAAAGGTGCGTAAACACGGACGGCCACTAACCCCATGAGAACGTGTTCATCATCGTCACCACAGAATTACCAGCTAACGGCACGATGAGATACAGGAACACGTAACGGGGATGACTAAAATCCAAAAGCTCATAAAACCAAATGCTGGCATGCATGTGGCGCAACAGGAAGTCCCAGGAACTGCCGGTGGGCGTTACGTGGACTTAGTCTCACCGGAGACTGGCATTGTCTATCAGAGGCAATTACACCTGCACCCCGTGCCGAACACCCCCACTGCCCGGCGCACGCCCGTGCACTGAGACGGGAGCGAGCAAGGGCACACACGGCTGCGGCAAGAAGCGTGCAGCCAGCGAGCGTCCGTCGGCAGTGGAAGATGCACGCGACCTGTGGGAATTTGGACGATGGGAGAAATTACAACAATGGATGCGAATGAGGCACGGCTACATGCATTTGTATGTGTGCATTTCGCAAACACGATACTGAATAAAAGAAACCTAAATGAAACGACACATAACATGATTTATCTCACAGTTAACGAAAAGTATAAAGCTGTGGTGTTCAGGGCTGTGTGCTTTGCTGATAAGACTGTGGAGAAAAATCAGGAACCGATTCCTAGAAAAATCAGAGTGGCGGCTGGTTTGGGGAGGAGATGGGGCGGCAGCCCCCGGTGGGCTTCCGAGGGCTGCCCGTGACTTCTTCCTTGGTTTGGGCGATGTTTACAAGAACACTTGTTTTGGGCACTGCTTTCCACGTGCAATTTTTATGCCACAACAAAAACGGTTTAAAAAACTCGTTGACGTTTCAGAAGTCTGATTGCCAGGGCAGGACAGACAGCACTCTGGTTTGGGGTGCATCCTGGCCACACCGCAGCCCAAGCACATGCCGATTACGCAAGGCGAGGCCGCCCTCGACACGCCGCGGTTCTCAGCAAGGCCGTTCTGCACGCTCAGCGCTGAGCCAAGCACCTGCTCATCAACACCTGACATTTAACACACAGCAAAGACCTGGGACGCCAGCTTCCAGAAGAGTCTGTGTCGGCACAGCCAGCAGCGGCGTCACTGCTCTGGGCATGACGGCTCGGAGCTCGGCCAACGCACGACAACACGGAGTAACAGATACACCACGACAAAAGAATGGACGGAACGGTCCGTATTCCCAGACGTGACTGTCTGCTGAAACAATTAGAGAGAAATGAGGTGAGGATAAGAATTAGGCAAAGCGGCCAAATATAAGTCAATAGCTTTTCTTTATGTCACGAATAACCAATTAGCAACTTCAAAATTGAAACAATAAATATAAAAAATATATACAAGTATGCTTAAAAAATATAAGAGTTCTAAGAATAAAAGTATAAAATTTTATAGACGGGTATAAAGGAAATGCGGAATAAATGAGATACAGCATGTTCCCGGATAGAAAATATCCGATAGAAATTTTTCAGAATTAACATAAAATTCATGGTGATCCCAAATTCATCTATAGTCAATGTATTCTGAATCATATACGACTGGAAGCAGATAAGTGGTTTCTAAAAATCATAGAAAAGAATAACTACATGGGCAAGAATATTTAAGCAGATTTTCTTCATTAGTTAAAGGTTTTCTTTCGAGTAATTTCACTCTGACACAAAAGCTGTGGGACTAACGCGGAGGAGGAGCTGTCACTCGCTTGTCACTCTCCATCTTGCTCGAGGCTCATCTGCATCTTCCCGGCTCAGTCCTAGAATCAGGCATTTCTCCGCATGGCACTGGGTCCTTTGAGTGGTTGGTGACGGGTAGGAAGCAGGCCTGGGGACGAGGGATGCTCCCTGCCTCCAGGCCTTTCCAGCAGGCGGCGTGGGAGGTGTGTCATCTAGGGATACCGAGTGCAGGCGGCAGCTCAGCTCCAAAGACCCCGCCCCAACCTCCCCCCCCCCCCCGTCCTCCATGGGGAGAACCGTTTCCGCAAACACCGGCGCTTCAGTCACTTGCTCACTTCTACACAGAGTAACTTCATAGCACCATGAAAAGCCAACTTCCCAACACCTGCCGCTCCCCCACCACTGAGCGTTGAGCCATCAGGTGAAGGGTTTGAAGCTTTTTGCACCGGCTCTTCTTCCCCGCCCCCCTGGATGGTTATGATTTCCGTCTGCAGGGCAGATTTCCTGATATCAAACCAGCCTTGCATTCCTGGGTATAAACCCAACTTTGTCAGGTTATATTACATTATTGATGGGGCTGTCAGAATTTCATTGTTGGAATATTTTATTATTTAGGATTTCTACATTAATATCCCCAATATTCCCATGCGATATTAGAGTGGACTACCTTTGTCTGTCTTGTCTCATAAAAATATGTTAAGTTTCCTTATACTTTTTATGCTCTGAAACAATTTATGAGGCACTAGCATGACCTGTGCAAACGATTTAATAGAATTCCCTTGTGAAATGAACCGGGCCTGGTACTGTTTTGTGAGAAAACTCCTTGAAAAAGGTTTTCTATATCTCCCATGTAAATTGGTTTATTTAAGCTTTATCTCTCTACTGAGGTTAATTTTGGTAAAACTGACTTTTTTCTAATTGTGCATTTCAAATAGGTTTCCAAATGCATTTGCAAAATTAGTCTGTGCTTTCTAAAAATTTCTTCGATATCAATATTTCCCTGGTGCCATTTCTTATTCTGTTATATCTGTGTTTTACCCATTATTTTCTTGAGTAAAGTAGCTAATGATTTTATCTATTTTTTTCCCAAGGAACCTGGACTTTGATTTAATCTGTTTTTTTTCTTTTCTTGGCTTCATTTTTCTGCTTTTATCTTTATTATTTCCTTTCTTGTGCTTTTTTTTTGGAGGGGGGGCTTTCCTTTCTATTATTTCTAGTTTTCTGAGTTTAGAATTCATTTTTCTTCTTTCACATTTGTTGATTTTGGTGGTTAGAGCTGTCAATTCTCCTCTGTTGCTTTAAACATGTCTGATACGCAATTGCTATTTTACAGAAATTCTGTAATGCTGGCTTGTTAGTGCTTTCGCTCAGCTTTAATAGTGGCTTTTAAAATCTGTAGGTGGAAGGGCCTTATGTATGGTAACAATTTCCAGTTTTTCTGCAGCGAGATCAGAGCAAGTTGTTTACAACAATTTGAACAAAACATGTTTTCTCTGTCACCTAATTTTTGCTAAGTGTTTGTAAATACTGTACGTATGCTGGAGAGAAAGATGCACTCTCTACTCAGGCCGCACGCTTCAGCCTGTGCCTTCGCTGGCTGTGCTGCTGGCGTCCCCCACGTCACTGCCTGCTCACATCCGCTCGACCTGTCTCTTCTGAGAACAGCCTGCTACACTCTCTTAGCATTTCTGGGCTTGTTTCTTCTTGCACATGCTCCGCTTTCCACTAATAGGTGGTTTCTGTGTAACAGGGCTTCTGCTTTCATTATGGATGTGTTCGAGTGTCCTTATTTGTCTCCTAGAATGCTTTTCTGGTGTCCGATTTCTACTTAGTCTGATATCAGGGTCACGACCCCGGCTCTCCCATCGATTTTCTCTGCCTGAGCACCCATCAGCCATCCCTCCCTCGTATTCTCCCGGGACGGCTGTGTGTGGGAGGCGCCGCGTGCGTGCTGCACGGGGTCGGGTTCTGCCGCAGCAGCCAGCCTGGAACCCTTCCGCTTGCAGGGGTGAGCTACGGCCAGTGACTTTTACCGAGGTGGCTTCAACTCTGCCACGTTATTTTTTACGTCGTCACTATAGTGCTGCTTGTATTGCTTCGCTACTTGCTTGGTCTTCTTCACCGAGAAAGCACATTTTTTGTTTTAGTGGTGACCTTTGCACCTGTTACAGTGCTGAGAGCGAGGGTGACCAACTTGTCCCATGTTACCTGGGACTTCCTAACTTCAAAATTGGAGTCCTGCGTCTTGAGACCCCTTCGGTCCCAGGCAAGCGGGCGTGGAGGTCACCCTGTTTCAACACCTCTTCTCCTCACCTGACCTTTCTCTTTCTGCTCAGTTTGCCATCCATCTACTAACTCTAGACCCGCCATTATCTCATTCTCCTTCCTCCCCTCTGGCTATACTGCCCCTGTTCTGCCAGATTACTTGTCTACTCTTCTTCCTCCTCTGTCCCCACCACCAAGTAAATTTTTTGAAATTACACTGAAAGAAGACGCATCCTGGCATGTGTCAAGCTGTCAGTAGAGCTACAGTTGTTAGGAGTGGTCCAGGGCTGAGTGAGGGCAGCAGTGGAGCTAAGTGGAGTCACAGGGAGCCCCTCACGGTGAGGTGACAGAAAACCACGCGGACGTTTCGGCTAAGAGGGTGGCTGACAGACGCTGCGGAAGGGTGGTGTGCAAAAGCCAAGTACCGGATCTCAGACCATGCAAAAGTAACTCATTGACAGATTAAACACACTAAAACAAAACCACAAAAGTAGCAGAAGCAGAAGCCAGTAGTTTTTGCAATCCTGCGGCAGTGGTGACATTTCAAAGCCAAGACTCAGAACTCAGAAGTGCCAAGAAAAGGGCTGTCAGGTGGGACTCCATAAAAATTTAAAACTCCAGCATGCTGAAGGCACCTTTGGAGACTAGAATAAAATATTTAACACTTATCAGACGGACGACTAATAGCCACGCTTTAGAAAGTTACTAAAGTTAAAAATAAAAAGACAAACAATGCGGGAAAAGTGAAGAACACGCAAAAACACATCAAAGAAAAAAAACACAGTTGGCCTAAGAAATACAAAAACATGCATGACCTCAACGGTTATCAAAGAAATGTCAATTTTTTTGAAAAATAAAAAGCTGTTTAAAAATGTTATGCTTGTGAAGAAGCATAAACGGACACGCTCTGTCACTGCTCCCGGCCCCGAGCAGGCTCGGCCTTTGTGTCGCGTCTGGGCTGTGACCCTCAGAACTTTAAACGCGCCGGCCCTTGACCCGGCAGCGCTTCTAGACATTTATCCCGCAGAAGCATTTGCAAAGGGTGCAGAAATGCAGACACACGTGAATGCTCGTGAAAACTGGAAAAACAGAAAGGCTGTATGTCAACCAACTTTCCAAAGGAAGGGGGAAGGGTTAATAAATTGCAGTAACCAATAATATGGAACAATGTGCAGCTATAGAAAATCGAGAATCATTATGAAGTTAAAGTCCCACTTAGAAAACGCTGTACACTGTTCCGTCAAGGTCTGCAAGGACAGGGATGTTTGTTTACGAAATAGAAACAGATTTGCAAGGCTTTCATCTAGAGGATGGAGCCTGACTGCCCCTGGAGAGAGGATTTCATTTTTACACTCTTATATTTAAAATTTTAAAGCAATAAGCTTGTGTTGCTTTAACATTTTTTAAGTCAAAGAAAGGAAATACCAGTGAAGATCCACACTGACATGTAACCAGCCCCGGAAAGGGACGCGGACCCCGCTGGGTCAGAGGCCCTCCCCGACATCGCCCACGTGCGGGGCCGGCTGGCCGTGACCTCGGCACAAGCGTCTGCTTCACACGCCGGGCACCCAAGGCGGAGGACAGAGCTGGAATCGGTCCCGGGGCTGGCGCGGGCCACGTGCGCGGCGGGCGGGACGCTGGCCGGGCGCAGGGTCCCCGGCGGGGCCCCGGGCTCCTCTCCTGCGAGCTGCGCGGCTGTTCTGTACACCCGACGACAGCGACCACTCCCGCCGCGTGCTCAGTCTGCCTCCCGCCCCCGCCGAACCGGCCGGGTTCGGTCACCAGGCCGGACGGAGACCCCGCACCCTGGCCCGAGGTCGCCCGACTCCCGCAGCGGGTCCTGGGAGCCGGGGGGCGGGGGTGCGACACCCGCGGCGACACCCACACCTCAGCACCGCGGAAAAGCGGGGGACGGAGGCGACGGCCGAGCTGGGTCCGGGAGGGAGGGCGCTGGGAGGTCGCCGGCGCGCGCTGGTTCCGAGGCGACAGCCCGGGCTCCGCTCCGCTCCGGGGACCGGCTCGGACACCCGCCGCCCGGGCCGGGGGGACGCCGCGGTGCACGGCCACCGCCCGCACGGCGGGCTCGGCTCCGGCCCGCAGGCTGTGCCGCCCCAGTCCGCCCGCACCGGAGCGCGGTGCTGTGGCTTCGCACGCCTTCCACCCAGCTCCGCCGGCGGCCGCCCGTGGAACGTTCCAGAGCCACCGCCTCGCGCGCGCGGAGCCGCGGACCGACGTCCCGGACGCGCGGCTTCGTCCTGTCGTGGACGGGGCCCCACTGCGCTCTCGGGAGTTCGGCTCAGAACCCGACTCCGCGACCCCGCGACCCCGGCGACCCCGGGCACGGCCGCTGCGGCTCCGCGCGAACGCGCTTGGGAGAGAAGCCGGGGGGACAGTGCCCGGCGCCTCGAGACCGGCGCGCGGGGCCACCGGGGCCACCGGCGGACAGCTGCCCGGCGACGTCCGAGACCGGCGCGCGGGGCCACCGGGGCCACCAGGGCCACGGGCCGCGGGGGCGGTGCGTGCCGGGCCCGAACCCCGGGTGCTGACATCGGGTGGCGCCGCAGGTGTACATGGGGACCCCAGCCGCAGGTGGGAAGTGCTGTGGGGCTCTCGGGGGTTTGTGGGGTGCAGGTTCCCGAGCTCGGGGGAGTGCGCGCGGGCCGGACACGGCGGCTGGACCGCGGCGAGCCCATCGGGGCAACACGTCGTGACACAGAAACGCGGGATTCGCCCCTCCTCGCTCCGCCGAACTTCCTTTCCCGACCGACGATCGCGTCCGGGACGCGTCCACGCGCCGCACGGCCGCAGCGGCCCCGCCAGCTCCTGCTTTCCGGGGCGGGCCGGGCTTCGCCCTCACGCGGGCGCCGGGCATTCGGGCCCGCGGAGCCTCGCGATGGCGACAGGGCGACGTGGACGTTCCAAGCCAGAGCTTTAGACGCAGGGCTTAAAACCCCCCCCACCCCGCGCCACGACCACACCGCCCCGAGACGCAGCGGCCCGCCGCCTCGGCGCGCAGCGTGTGCGGCCCGATCCCCGCGCCGCCCGTCTGTGTCCGCGGCAAGGCGGTTAGGCCAGGCGCGCTGCCTGCGGCTCGTCGCTGACACCGCCCTGCTGGTCCGATGGCGCCCCTCCCTGCCGGGCGTCACCTGCAGAGTCCTCGGGTTCAGAAACTGCCGGAAGCCTGGACTTCGTTTTGGTCCCTCGGCTGAAATTCGTAGGTGGGACGGAGGGGACACCTGCGAACAGGTCTTTAAATAAAAAAGAAGCAAAAGCTGTCATGAAATAGTCGCACAGGACCGGGGAGGTCGCCACAGGCTGTGCAAGACCCCCCAGGACTGGGTGGTCTTCAGGGGACAGGCAGGGTGGGGGGGCGACCGATTCTACCACCACGTTAAGTGTACATTTACCAGAATGTTCCGAGTTAGGGAAAGGCTGGTGCTGGCTTTGCATGAGATGGGGCTCCTCCTCAGAGGGTATGACACACCTGTTCCTGGGGCCCGTGAGAGCAGGCCACACTGCTAAGTGCCTGCAAAGGCAGGTCACACCGCTAGGTGTCATGTGAAGGCTCCCACAGGCCTCAGAAGCCACTGGCCTTATTGGCTCCCCTCCCTGTGGGGGGAGCTTGCCTGGCCTCCTCCCCCCCGACCTCAAAGTCTTCCTCAGTGAGGCCTCTGTTGCCCCCACTTAAACGTCCCCTCCCACCCCCGGAACTCATCCCCTCCCTGGGTCCTGCCTGCTGGTTCTCCACGACTCATCAGCGCCTGATGCCATATTTAATGCATTGTACGTCCCTGTTCCGCCTGCTCCAACTACCCCCATCTGCACCACCAGACAAGGTGAGGGTCTACAGGGCTGGGTTCTCATCTGTTTTATTCGACGAATCTCTTAATCTCCAGAAAACAGTAGGTTCTCATTAAGTATTTATTAAACGAAAAGCTGGTGTATCTCTGGCATGTTTCAAAAAACATTACTTGCCCATGAATAGGTGGCCCCGCTCATGACCTCCTGCACTTGGGGAGGCGGCAGCGGGGGGGCAGGGGGCACAGGGCAGCACTCGGAACCCGGCAGAGAACCAGAGCTGCAGGGCCCGCAGCCTGTGACAGCCGCGGTAGACACAGACCTTCGGCACATGGCGTGCGTCCCGTGAGGCAGGGCTGTGTCCTCTGGGACTCTCTCCACTCACTTAGAACTTGGCGCTGGTGACAAACCCCTGACCCAATTCGCAAAGTCCAGGCAACTCACTGGAACTTCGTCGATTTTAGGTCGTTTGAAATAAGAGCGTCACCATTTTTGCTGTTCTTTTGGTCTAGTTAGGGAGCCGTTTCTATAAAACACAGGGTTGATTTCAAAAGGGGTCTGAGCATTCTGGAAACCCCCTCCCCAGAAAGGCCACACTGAGTACCGCGTCCCGGGCCTGGGAGGCAGGGGCCAGGCCTGAGAGGAGCCGGTCAGTGCAGGGAGGGCCACACGTGCTCAGGGATGCCGGCCCGCGTCGCTCACGGGAGCTCGGGCCCGCTGCCCATGCGTGGACCGAGATGCGCACGAGTGACCCGCGGCCCCGGCAGGTCCTGGTGGGTGGAGGCACCGCACGGACGGCCTGTGCCCGGCGGCTGGGCTGCTCAAGCCCACAGGCGCCCCCCGGGGCGCTGGGCACGCGGTGCCTCAGTCCCCTCCCTGCCTCTCGTCGGGGTTCCCAAGACCAAGGGTTTTCCTCTGTGATGTGACCAGTCCAGGGCTGGTCTTGGAGGAGAACTGACCTCTCTGTGGTGTGACCTCAGTCCCAGGGCTGTGACTGCCGCCCCGGCGCTGGCTTACTTAAAAAAAAAAAAAAACGTCACCTCTCGCCCGCACTCCCAGTGCAAAATCAATGCCTCTCCGTCGACACTGCACCTTTGCGCCCAGACAACACACGTGCTCCTGTTTTCACAAAGTGCTTTTGCAAGATTTAGTGAGCGTGAGCACCAACCGAACCCAAATCCACCCGAAGTGAATTCCCTCTTGCTTCCGAAGTGACAACCCACAGCTGCTTGACGAACAGCTCCCTTCCCGCGTTCACTGTTAAAGATGATTTACACTTACATTTTTCTCCTTTTCGAAGGTTTACAAAGTGTTTTACAAGCTCATCCCATGTCTGCTTACGCCAGTCACTTCGCTAGGCGAGTCGCAGTCACAAAAGCACGGGGAGCGATGGAACGCTTTCAGCGCTGCGGGCGAAAGCGAAGTCACCAACGCCCAGACATCAGCACTGACGTGTACACGGAGACGGGGGGCCAGGAGTCCAGCGGGCACAGCCCTCGCTCTGGGCCTGCCCGCAGGGGCGGGCGGTGTCGCAGGCGGTGCCGTGGGTCGTGTCGCAGGTGCGCCTTCCCTTCCCTCCACCACACGAGACCCTCTCCGTCCCCTGCGCCCCTGGCTCCACTGACACTCATCAGACCTGACCTCTGCAGCTCACCCCGAAGACCCCGGACGCGAGCTGGAAACAGACCCTTCCAGAAGACTGGGACGAGTCAGCCGCTGTCCTGCGCGAGGCCACCCCTCCCACCCTCAGGTGCGTGTCCCTGGTCCTTTCTGCTTCTCACGGGCACTTCCTACTGTGTCTCCCAACTTCCTAAGCTTTCCCAGGTCCTTGGAGGGTGAGGCGACCACCGCCCACCAGCGCCGAGCTCTGGTTACTGGGGAGGTTGTGACCGGATGTGGCATCTGGCCAGCGGGTCTCCCTGCCTGTCCACGCTTCCCACGTGGGCCGTCACAGCAGGACCTCGGCACAGAGGTTCACTGGAAGTCTGCGGAAGGTTCCAGCCCTCGGCAGGCCAGGCCTTCACGGCCGCCCGACAGGGCCCCTGGCCAGTGAAGGAAGACCGAGCGGCAGGCCTGAGACCGTCACGCTCAAGGGCCTGCCCCCTGCCCACAGGTCCCACCGTCAGGACGAGGCTCTCGACCCGCCGGTCGCTATAAACGGAGCCCTTGGATCATCGGCACTGGCTTAGGGAGGTGATGCCGGTCACCACCAATGTCACCGCTGCAGGCCGCGAAGTTTCAAGGTCCCCAGGAGACACTTACATAAGGGATTTTTTGTTACGTTATAAATGGAAATCCAGTGCTTCCTGGGCTCAGTGCAGCTCAGAGATTAGACATTAAGAAGTCCTCCGCCTTTCATTCTGACGAGTACGTAGAACTCAGACGTGGAACTAACACTCAGCACGGCGATTTTTTTGACTGAATTTTGTCTTTCATCAAGCCCTATTCCAAATGAAAAACATCTGGGGAACGGCATCCGGCAGGCCGGGGATGGAGGTCTGCCCTAATTCAACTGACCTATGTGAGTTCCGCACGTAACGATTTTTCTGCTCATCGGTTACAATGATGAGCATACAACTCCCGCGGTTTTCACATCGGGGCCTATCTCTCCGTTTGCAGAGAATTAGGTAGACAAATATATCGGGCTAAATGTAGCGGATGAGGATGTAAATGGCATGAAAAGGGGCAATTTGTTCACTATAGTAAAAACCATTTAATACTTTACATCTTATTTTGCCATTGAACGTTTCTATAAAATGCTTCTTAAAAAAAGGGGTGTTCCTAGAGTCAGGTGACCTTTCATAAAATCCGCTGACACCAGCTCTTTAACTTACTGGTCCCCTGGGACCACCGCATCCCTAATGAGCGCAGCGAGCACGCCGCGTCAGAGCGCCGGCGTTGCAGGTGTGGGAGAGCAAGCGTCCCAGGGCGGGTCCGGCTCTTGGAGGAAGGGCACACTGGACAGGTTTCTGGGGCCACCTGCCCGGTCCCTCCTGCATCAGGCTGCAGGGGAGGGTGCCGAGCAAACTGCGAACGAGGCCGTCCAGGTGGTGGGCAGAACACCAGCCAGCATGTCGGAGCAGAGGACCAGCCAAGGCCGTGCGGGGGTTGGGGAGGGGTGTGCGCATGCGCGTGTGTTCCTGGTTCCGGCCCCCCGCCCCCCGTCCTCACCCCAGATTCCATCCGACGGCCGCGGCAGCCCTGGCGCGCCCTGCCCTTGCCCGAACGCAGAGCCAGACAGGACTGCAGGCCCCGTGGCCATGGCGCTGTTAGGGACAGTCACAGCCCATCACACGGGGCAGGAGGTACCTGCCCGGGGCAGGCAACAGCAGGCGTGAAGGGCAGCCAGCACACCTAGGTGTCCTGAGACTCAGCGTGTCTCATACCCGGGGGGATGAAGGGTGACCGAGTTCTCTTACCCTCATCAAGACCACCCCTGCAAGTACCGACATCAGGAGACGGTGTCTTTCTTAGCAGTGTTTATCCGAGAAGACGACAGGTGACCACCCCAGCGCAGCGCCTTGGGGCGCCGCACCGAGGAAAGGCCCCCTTTCCTGAGCAGAGCCACTGTCGGAGGCGACACGGGCAGGCTCTGTCCCTAACGTCCAGGGCTGCTGCACCACGAGCCATGGCAGACAGATGCTGCGGCCAGCCGCGGGGGTCCCTCTGCGCACGCGCGCTCTTCCTGCGTCTGCCCCCGCCCCGCACCCCGTGGGAGCTGGGCCCCCACGCCCAGCAGGCTCACGTCGCGGCTCGCACCATGCCCTCCTGGGACGCTAGAGGGACAGGCTCCATGCCCCCAGGAACTGGGCCTCTCTGGAAGCCAGGGGTAAGACGGGCACCTCTGGCCAGCGAGTGGCTCTAGGTCAGACTCTTACATGGACCTGCTCCCAACGGCGTGGCCAAGATGAAGTAAAAGACCGGCAGAGCTTACAGAGGGACACCCGAGTAGCGGTGACACCTGGTTTGCATTAAGGTTCAAAATTATGAGTCTCTGTGAGGCACCAGAGCACAGCCAGGGTCATACTCTGCCTCTTGGCCGGACAAGCCCCCCTGGGACCTGCCCTCGTGGGGGGTGAGCCCCACCCTGGATTACTGGTGAAGAGTCCCAAACAGTCAGCTCTGGCCACGAGCCAAGGGCCTGTGCGTTTATTATTTACATGAATTACTGATTATTAATATCAAAAATATTTCTCAGCTGAGACCCTTTCAGGTTTGCAAAACCGATCTACAGAAGAGAGGGACTCTAGATGCAGAAGAAGAGAAAGATTAACGCGAAGGGAAAGAAAAGAACACGTGCAGAATGCAGGGAAGAGGAATAGTTGAGATATCGTGATTGCTACAATAACGTCAGCAAAATGTCCTGTAAAATACTCTGCCCCGTTTAAAAATGAAGACAACACGTCATTCAGCGTCTTTTCTAGGTAACTTGTACTGTGTTGTATGACACATCAGTTACTGCATGCTCGCGCCTCTTATATGCAAATCCCACTACGTAAACCAACTTCAGTCTAATAATGGCCCCGTATTTACACCTTCCAGATTCACGACTCTGGGCGCTGCGGCCCGAGTCTCTCCAGCTTCATAGATTCCAACCCCTCAGTACAGATTCCTATTGTGCCTTTGATGCGACCGATTGCATTTCATAGTTTCCATAAAGAAAAGAATTAGCTATCAACGTCTGCTCACTCCAGAATGCTGCTTCTCCCTCGTACCACTGACGAACACCATTATATTTTCCCCACTTGTCTGGCCCTTTAAACAACAGCCTCCCACCCCACCCCTACCCCCGCCTTCGATTTTAAAAACTTTCAGCACTGTCTCCATTTTTATTTTAAGTTTGCATCACCTTGTTCCGAGGAAGAGATATAGTGACAAGGAATGTACATCAATCACAAAAAGTGGTCCAGCTAAAGCCATCCACTCGACACAGTTAAGGGGGCAGAAAGCTGTTCCTGGTCCCCTGAGATGACCTGGCTGCAAAAACTCAAACAGATAACAG
>CM053506.1:845038-861918 GCA_028627145.1 Eidolon dupreanum
CCCCCAGCAAAGACACGACTGACAACCGGCGAGATTACTGTAGTCATAAACTTTTGTGGTATAAACAGGCAAAGTGAATGAACAGACTACTAAGCAGAGAAACTAAACTGGGGAGCATATAATTGTATGCAAAGAGATTACGGCTTATTTTAATACCAACTTTTTCAGCGTACGATAAAAAGCCATGCCTCAATACACCAGTTTTCCAATAGAATACGCTCAATTCAAACGATTCTCGTAATTCCAGAACGACAGTGTTTGCTTTAGCGGCCTTATAATTTCTACGTTTCGCAACGGACGAGAGTGGAAAGGTTCAGCGCATCTGGAAACGAGCGAGCCGGCCCCACGACACAGCCGGCCGCGACCACCCCCGGCAGACCCTCTGAGCAGGGAGCGTTTCTGCACTCCGCTCCGGGCTAAACATTCTTCTGTGTACATACTAGTAAATTCAACAGCCTCTTTAACATCTGAGAACGAATTACTGACAAGTCATTTTTTGCTCCCTACTGCAAGTCAACGTGGCAACCCTGTTTCTTTTCTATTATAAACATGTGCTACACCTCGGCTCCAAGTCGCGCTGGAAGCTGATACAAGATTCATAATGGCTGTCAGAATCCGCAATTTTCCCTTTTGTTTTATGAGGTCAGGCAATATTACATGCACTGATATATTCCATTTTCCCAGCTGAAAACCTTCTCATTTGAGCCCGACAGGTTGAGGGAGCCAGGGCTCCGCAGGCCCGCGCGCGAAGCGCCGTCCGAGGGGGCAGGGGGCTCACCCCACGTCCTCCTTCGCTCTTGTCCACTGGCAACAGTAAATTAAACTGTCAAAAATGGAATTGTCCTGTCATCAACAAAGCTGCAGCGCCACGAGTATTGCAACATCAGATATATTTCTAATTCTGCATTTCCCTGCACCTGTAATTTCATCAGAAATTCGCACTGGACCATGGTGAGGAGCTGTCCGAGGGACACAGCCATCGTGAATTCCTTTAGAGGTTTGACATGGCCTTTCAAAGGCAGAAATTAATGAACAAGTCCGGCAATTTATAATATATATAAAAAGGGTGCTCAGTGTGAGGTCGCGACCTTCGGCAGGCCCCTTAGAAGGGCAGACGTGCTGACGCGGACAGCGGACGCCGCTCTGCAGGGCCGAGGCCGCGGGCAGCCCGGCTGGGCCCGGCCGCCTGGAGGCGCTGAGCCCCGGGCCTGGACGGCTAGGAGACGTTTAAAGGCGGGAATAAAGCGAGGCCTCTTCTTCCGAATGATATTTCAGGTGGAAGGGGCTTCAGTCCAGAAGTGAAGATGTCACTCCGCGGTCCGTTTTCATTGTGGGCGTTACTCTAAACCGTTCAGATTTCTCTCAGGTGATCCTCCCCCAGGAAACGCACCTGCCCCTCCTCCCGAGGAGGTAAACGTGGGCGCCGGGCTCCCTCCGAGGTGACCACCGGCGTCTCTGCCCCCCAGGTCTGAGCTTCCAGTTTCTCTCTCGTAAGTCGGACGAAGTCGGCACGCCACCCCCCGCCCCCATCCACCCCCCGCCCCGATGACGCGCCCACTGGGCAAGGGGCGACACGGGCCCCCCGGGCCGGCCCGCAAGCTCCCACAGTGAAAGTGGGCTTCTCTGACCTGTTTCAAAACAACAGAAAATCACAAATCTGGGTGTTATTAATTAAATATAGCAATCGAATACTGTTATAGATTCTCTTCACAAAAATTCCTTGTTTATCAATCATTACGCTCAAGATAGAAAGCTAAATTGAGATGAGGCATCATTTCACAGCTTAATAGTCAAAGTGACTCAATATTCCTTTATTAATTCTCATTTAATATCACTTTAAATCGCTGCCATTGTTATCCTACCGTAGACGAAAGATTCTGTGTAATTAGTCTGTATTAAGCCCTTTTTATTTATAAGGAGCCAAATAAACAAACCCACTTTAATTACCTGGCCTCCACAATATTGATCTGAGCATCAAAATTTAATATGACTTTATTTCGAATTTCCATATGACTAGTATTTAAATTTGTTCCAGCAATAACAATTTTGCAGGCACAAATGACTTTTCATTCAAAGTATGTAAATGACTGCGGAACACTGGGGAGTGCCAGGCTTTCTGTGCCCACAGCATGTTTACTGAGACCTCTGGGGCCCCCCGCTCCACGCTCCGCTCCCTAATACGGCAGGAAAAGCCACCAATTACCAAAAGAGACAAATGTCAACGAAGACGGGGAGGCGCCCCCTCCCCGACCGTGTTCTCTCCCACTTGGGCGCATGTGTTAACGACACACGAGTTCTGAGGTCATTAAGCGTGAACAGGAACGGAGAGGCAGCCGGGCGGCAGGCAGAGCCGTGCGGACGTCAGCGCTCCACGGCGCCCGGTCCCGCAACGCGAGTGCCGGCGTTATTGTCTCAATTCAACTCGCATCAGAACCTAGCACCTTGATTACACCGCCCGCGGTAATCTTCCCCCACACAGGCCATCATTACTTGTGTCAGGCCTCTTGAGTTGTCATGAATACTATGTTGTTTTACGAGAGAGAGGAAATTAGTGCCGGTCCCCTAGAGTTTTGGGTGCTTAACACTGAAGCGCGACGTGGCCCTCGGAAACCCCACAGCAAATCCTTGTTTAGTGCCACATGGAGATAAGGGCTTTGCAGCAACACTGGAGCATAAATAACTCATGTCCCTCTTTATTTGTAAATGTCAACACACACACACACACACACACACACACACACACACACACACGCACACACAACTGCTGCTCTTTAGTGTTGCTTTTCCTACAGACGCGGCGGAAGCTGTCTTTCCGGAGCGGGCGCACACCAGTTGAACAAGGACACCCCGAACGAGGCCGCAACGCCAGGCTGATGCGGAACAAAGACATGCCCACGACACGTGTCGGAGGATTACCGGAAAATGCTGTTTTAGACGTATGTTTAATAAAAATGAACTTATCAAATCCAGGGAAACGTGTCGTGGTGACACCGGCCGCCCTCCGGAGTACAATAAAGTAGGGACAAAACGCCGCCTCTCGTGAACTGCATTTTCAATGTTTTTTTAAATATGATCCACTATGTTGTTGAAAAGAATTATTTTCTGGTATTGTAGGGATCTTTGCATTGTCTGTTGATTCTGTTTACACAGCAAATGAAACCTACACTATGAATAGGTGAACTCCCTCGGGAGAAAATGAAACTCAGAAGTGATGTGCAGATGGGGACAGGGGCCGCGGAAACGGAATATAAATTAACGTGCCCTCCATAGTCGCATCTGGAACAGAACGGGCCAAATAAATAATTTTGACATTAAAAGAAATTAAAGATCAAGCACTGCAAATAGTAGAATAAGTTTTTTTTAATAATATCATTAGTTTACACGATGTTTGAAATGGCATTCAAAATAAAATAATCAACCCACGTGGGCCGAAGTCGGGGCCCGGTCTGCTTCCTCGCTCCTCTCTCCTCTCTCAGTAGCTGGTAATAACCTTTTCAAAATATCGCTCCCACAGAAGTGTCCCTGTCTCGCCTTTCGAGGACTTCCACTGAGCAGAAATAGGACGCACCGAAGTTCTGCATCGTGAACTCGCTCCTGTTTAATTCTATAAAACGAAAGTTTCAGAAGAAACTTCATCACGTGCCCGCCCACGGCAGGAAGCCGTGACCCAAGCCTAGGGCTCCACGCCAGCGCGGTGACTCCCTCTCCTTCCGATTGGACCCCTTGGCCACCGTTTCGCAGCTGGAGCCAAGATGCCCACGGCCTTCTTCTGAACACCGGGGAGGTCTGCTGGAGCCATCGCTGTGAGGAGGACGGCAGGCCCTCGGTCACAGCCTGGCGGCCGACAGCCACCGTCGGGCACGGCGGGCGGCCTGCTGGGTGCACAGTTCCCACGGACAACCCCAGCTAACCCCACTCCCCGAGCGGCCGGCCCCTCAGAGCCACCCCTGTCATCGACCATCCCGGAGAGTGGACGCCTCAACACTCAGATGAAGCCACTTGTGAAAAATGGCTTCTGACAGCCCATGCAACTTGCATGAGGGGATGGGACGGTGCCGCTCAGCCCGCGGCCGGGGACGGTGGCACATTAACGCCCGCGAGCCCTGCAGGCGACGTCCGCGGCGCCACGTGGGTCCCCCGTCACCGGGTCCCGGTGCAAAGCACTCCTTTTTTCAGAAGATAAAATACTTTCCTGAGTGTGACAACAGGCATGACTTACTCAGAATTAAGTGTGCGGCTCCCTGCTGCTTTGGGAAACGCAAACCGCAATTTGCACTCTGGACCCGCCGGCCACTTCCCGAGCCGGTGCCCCTCTAGGGCCCGAGCGGCCACGCAGGACGGCCAGCGTCTCCGGGGGCAGGGAGAGGACGAGGCCACCCCCCTCCCCATTTTGCCAAACCAGTAAACTGATTCCTAAACTGCTTTGGGTAGAAAATGAACAGCAAGCTCCCGGCACAGAGCGCTGTTTAGAGGGTGGAGCCCGTGCGGGAGGGGGCCCGTGTCCACGCACAGTCACTCGGCACGCCCACCTAACGAACCCCGACAGAACCGGGGTGGGGTCTGGGGCCCCATCTTCAGGCTCCTGGTCTGAGCAGCACCTTCTCAAACTACAGAACCATCTTCATCTCAAGTTACATAAAAACAAGTCACGATTTCAAGACAGCACTTAAAGAAAAGAAAGTTTTATTCTTCGCAGCGTAAGTGCCGGCATTTTTTGTGCCCGACAAGCTGCCCATACAAGAAGCCTAATATTCTTGCCAACAAAGGCATCTGAAATTAGCAATTGCTTTTAGAAACTTTAATTACAATTTTAAAATGCTATTTCTGCTCTATAATAGATTCCAATTGTTTCAGTATTATCTGGCTTGCAAATAAAATCTACAGTAGATGACAATATTCCCAGGATTAATCACTCTTGAAATTCTAATATGCTCTTGAAATACCAAATAAAAAAGACAGCAATGTTGTTGATGTACTGAAAGCCTCTTGCTTTTTGCAGCTCGCTATTATTATGCATATCCAGGTAGAAAGTTAATTAACCCAAAGCTTAAGCTAATTATGATAGCAGAATGCTATCAACCCAGCACGCTCAGTCAGACAGCTGTCCGGAATTTCATTTGCTAATCATTTGTCTTTTGGTTGAGCATATGGTACATTTTCATGCTATCAGAGGGACAACAAACAGCTGAAAATCATTAACTAAAAACAATGTGCATAAAATCAGAAGCAGTTTTTTATACAGCTTTGTGTCAGACAAAAAGCCAGATCCTTGGCCTATAAAAATTAATGATTATTTTGGTTCTTGTCACTTAAAAATTCTAGCTGATAGTACAATAAATACGCGACGAGAATTTAAGTTGCGCCAATTACCTGTTCATGTGAGTTTGCAGAAATATTCTAAATTCATAACAAGGGCATTCTGACAAATAGGTTTTGGGGGGGATGATAACGTGTGTTCACTTTGATGCTCAGACATCGGCTTCTGCAGAAAACCTGTTCTCTCTGCCCTGGACCTGGGGTCAGCACACGAAAACGCTGACGACGACTTAATTGCAAAGTGAAACGCACGAACCATATTCGCACGCACTCCCGAAGCCGCACGTGACACTTCTGAGGCCACCCACAAGTCTGGGCAGACGTCAGGGAGCCACAGCAATCACGGGAGCGAATTCTTCTCAGAGACCAGCCTCGGAAGAAAATGGGTGGGAGGGGCGGGGACAGTCACACAGTTGTCCTCGCCCTGCCGGGGCTGCCGCCCCTCCCAGTGCCTGCCTCAGGGCGACCTGGCCTCACACCCAGCTCTCAACTACCGGAAGCTTGACAGGAACAGGGAACCACGACAGCAGCTCCACCTCGCATGGCACGCCGGCACGCGCGCCCCAAACGCCGACCGACACAGGTTCACGCAGCGTGGCTCACCGACCCTTCCCAACACGTCTGAGCTTCCGCCCTCCGCACGGCGAACGTACAGGTGAGTTCCGAGCGCCCTCTGAATCTTCCTGACCCCGCTGGGTTCCGAGCTCAGGTGCTCACAGCGATTTCGGGGTGCGCAGCCGGAGGTCTCGTGCTCTAAGCTGGCTTAGAGACTGGGAAGCTCACTCCTCTGACACAGAACTGGCCGGCAACGTGACAGTCACGGCATTTTCTTCAGATCACTGTTAGAATATTCACTTACTTCTTAAAAAGCAATAAAAACAAAGATTCAAAATGTACATGATTCTACATCACACTTGAGAACATAAAAGTGACAACGTTCCCAGACACAGACGGGGCCGTCTGATGAAAGCCTAGAGCAGTCCCCACAAGCCGAAGCAAACTCTCCTTCTTGGGGAAGGCCGAGATGCGGCCTTTCACCCCACGTGACACCCGCAGTTGCGGCCAGGCACGGGCGCCGGGCGGCCCGATTCACGGTCCGTCTCAGGGGTTTGGCTGGCCACCGACCGGTGAGCGACGGGGACGGCCCATGGCCATGTGCTGCTGTGACAACGCTCGACCCTTTCTCTATTTTGGTGGCCACGCCCACAGCGAGCGTACACTGCTGTCACAGCTCTGTCGCCTGGGGCGTCCGCCGACCGTGGCCGCCGACCAGCGCGTCGAGACAGGAAGGCACTCCGTCCCGGTGTCCCCCGGACTCTCGTCACTTGTTCTGGACCAAATTAAAGTGAATTAGGAGACACGCACCTTGTCTTTGCTACCTCGAAGTCACCGGACACGCTAGACGCCGTCACTGGGCTTTGTCACCAGAGGTGGGTCCTGAATGGGAGACCCCGAGGTCCGGTCAGGAGGGTGGCACGGGGCCGGGAAGCCGGCGGGGCCCCTGGTGGCCCCTCGCCGGCCAGCACGGGGCTGGGAGGCTCGTCCCCCCGGCTCAGCAGCCCCGTCTCCAGGGAGAGGCGGTGGCTGCAGACCCTGTTAGACGGGAAACATCCCGAAGCCACTGCAGCGCCACCCCCGCCTGTCACCGAGGTGGCAAGGACACCTGAAGACGAGCAGCGTTTACCAGGGATGGAGTTTGCGCGTTTCCGTTCGCAAACTGAAAGAGACCTCTGCGCCCCGCCCCAGGGGACCCGACCCCGGAGCTGTGACCTTTCACATCTAAGCTCCTGGGTTAAAAAAAAAGCTTTCAAATGAAAACGCTGCCACCGAGGCAGGCGCGTGGGGACCCCCTCGCCGGCCTCGAAGCCCCCTCTCTTCCCCAGGCTGCACACTCACCCCGATGTCGATATTAATATTAATTTGTCATTAATACTAATGTTTCACTAACCCACGAGGACGCTTCTGAAACATCCAATTTCTCTGGATAACGAAACTCAGGTTCCACCATGAAAAATGTTTTCTAATTACCGCTTTCTGCAAGCCATCCGGCAACGCGGCGAGGCTCCCTACGTCGGTGGCAAGCCGGCCCCTCGGCAGGTCACAGCCACTCCGGGCACGCTCGGACACCCCCGGGCCAGCTGGCAGCGAGCAGGCCATCCTGCGGGCAGCCTGCGCGGCGGCGAGAGGCAATGCAGATGTTCACCTGATCCGATTAATTCTGAAACGATCCAGCGAAGGTAACGGGTGCTGGTCTCACTGAGCGAGAATCCACAGGCTCACGACCGCCCGCCACCTCCCTCCGTCAGCGAGCGTCCCCGCCCGGCGTCCCCGGCCGGCAGACGCTCAGGCTGGGGTCTCGTTCCCCGCACTCCTCAGTGACGGGAACGGGTGACTGCTGACCACCTCCCCCGAACGTTCTCCTTCGAACTGACACGCGCTTCAGCGAGACATTCGCTCCGTTCCACCGGCGGGAGGACCTCATTTCCCGTGGCGCCCGTCATGTGGCCAGGAGCCAGGGGGCCTCCGGCCAGGCGCAGGGACTGAGGTGAGAATTCCCGTAGCCAAACTCGGCCACGGAGACCCGCCCAGGACAAACAGCAGCTGTCCCATGAGACTGTGGCCGAGGACAGGTGGACAGTTGGGGGGGGCAGGTGGACAGTCTGGGGGGGACAGGTGGCCAGTCGGGGGGGCAGCGTGCCTGCAGGGTGCCGACCAGCGTCCGGCCGCCGTCCCGGACGTGAGCTAGGAGATGACCGGAGCAGCAGGCGCCCAGAGCGGCCAGTGCGCACTCGGGCTCTGACACCGTGTCCCCATCGGATGGCGACACCAGCGTCGCCTGCTGTGAGGGAGGGCGAGCTGCCTCAGCTTTCAGGAAAACGACGCAGAAATGGCCTTCCAAAACCGCCCAGGCCCCACGCCGCACGCGCCACGGGGCCCGTGAACACGGGTCTGCGGGCTTCGCGGCCACGCTCGTGGGTGGGCAGGGCGTTCACCGCTCAGCTCAGCGGGAGGCGACGGGGGACGCCGCATGGCCGCACCCGGGGACGCTACGGGGTGAGCGAGGAGGAGTAATATCTGTGCAGCTGACTCGGAGGGTGACAGATGCGGAGAGCAAGGCGGGGAAAGGTGTCCACAGAAGCACAGACGGCAGGCGGCGGGAGCCCCCGTGGGGAGGGGTCGACGGGCAGGCGGCCCGCGGACGAGGCTGCATCCCCCACATGCAGGGCGCCCCGGTTGTCCCCAGAACTCTGAACCCCGGGCGGAGAGGCCGCTCTGTCTCCGGGGCGCGGGCGGAGACCTCGGACCGGGGATGGGGCCTGGCAAGGTCCCGCGGGGGGGGGGGCAGGGAGACACGCGGGCGGCGGGGCCGGGGCCGGCTCTGCCTGGCCCGCGAGGGACCGAGCACCAGCCTGGCCCACCCCACGTGCCACCTCCGCAGACGGCGCCGCCCCTGACGTTGGTTAAATCCCTGGGAAGAGTTTCCAAAGATAAGACTGACTCCTGCCAAAGTCAACGGGAACGACTTTCCGCTTTGACTGATTTACACGTTCGGTGAAAACCACAGGAAGCTCATAAACGTGGACGTCTCGTTTCACTCCGTGCGAGCCACGTGGGCCAGAGGCCAGACTCCACCTGCGACGTGCAGCCGGTGGCTGGTCAGCCGCGCGCGCGCTCGGGGCGCGTCTAGGGGAGAGGCGCCCGCCCCGCCGTGCCCTCGGGGCCACACTGTCCTGAGACCCCATGTGAGGCAGGGCCCGCCCTGGGCCCGCCCGGCCACCTGGCTGCCCACTGCAGGTCCACGCGCCACGCAGGGGGCGGACGCGGCTCCACGGCTGGGGCCCAGGCCAAACCCTCGACCCCATTCCGCAGCTGAAACCACGCTGCGGCTCTAAGGACCCGTTACTGGTTGGGGGGAGGGGGAGGCAAAAATGCCAGCGGGCAACAATGACGTCAGAACACAGGTGTCTTCTAGCCTTCGACAGGCCCAGGGTGGCAGTTCCCAGAGAGCGAGGTGGGCCCCAGAACGGCGGACTCTGAAGGCGACGGTGCCAGGCTGCTGCTGGGGACGCTTACGGCTTCCTGTCCCGACACTGGGCTGGTGGCTGTTGGGTGTACTAAGGTGACCTTCTGCTCACTAATCTCAGCAGACACGTGGCTGTGTAACATTTAACACAAGTATAAAGATAAGAGCTACGAATGACTGAGCCCTTGCTAGGCAGTTTACACGATGGAGGTGTGCCAGCCTCCACCGCGTCACCGGTGAGGGGAGAGAGGCGGAGGCGTGAGGCTGTCAAGGACGACGACCACAACAAAGGGGCAGTGAACTACTGACGGGCGGCATGCAGGGGGAAGCCGAACACGGGCCCACTTACAGAGAGCTTTAGAATGTGAAAACCATCCTGTGTTACCTTTCTGTTAACGCATGGCAAGTTACCACAGACTTAGCGACTTGACAACACACGGCATTAACTCATAATGCCCACGGCTCAGGTGACCAGGCACAGGCCGGCCGGGTCCTCCGCTCAGGGTCCCACCAGGCTACGGTCAGAGCTCAGCTGTGACCGGGCCTCCTGGCTGGCGGCTCAGGGCCTCCTTCTGAGCTCACACGTTGTCGACAAAATTCCCGGACGCTGCAGGGCTGAGGTCCCTTCTTCCTTGTCCCCGAGGGCCAGGCGCCACCCTCAGCTCAGGAAGGCCACCGGGCACTCCCTGATGGCAGCCTCTCCTAGCATGGCATGGCAGTGAGCCTGCCATCAAGGCCAGTGGTGGCATATTTGACTTCTGCCTCTGACCTCAGACCCCTATGCAGAACACACCTGATAGGACAAGCCCACCCGGGGTAACCGCTTTGATCCCGATTAGGTGATCGACTGATTAGGGACCTTAATTTTATCCACAAAAATCCTTTGCTGTAACCGTGGGAGCTACGCCTAACTCCGCGGGAGTCGTCTCAGAATTCTACCTGCCACACACGCGAAACCGTGGAATGAAAATCAGCATAAAAACTGAACCCCCAGAAAGACCCCAACTCGGCGGACGGTTATAGGAAAGCAAAGGCAGAATGCTGCCCCGTGCCTCCGTGACAGAACTGCGACTTCCTGGGAGTTCTGGTATTTACTAAATTCTGGGGCCGTGAGGTGTACGTTAACGTTATAAACTCGAAGGGCAGGGGACTTTCTTAAGAACACGAGTCTGCCCTCTGAAGATCCCCTCGGGCTCGTCCACAGTATGTGGACGCTGCTCCTTTGTCATTTTTACTCTTTCGGGCACATCAG
Organism: Eidolon dupreanum; assembly: GCA_028627145.1. Classification (NCBI taxonomy): domain Eukaryota; kingdom Metazoa; phylum Chordata; class Mammalia; order Chiroptera; family Pteropodidae; genus Eidolon; species Eidolon dupreanum. The sequence goes on from CM053506.1 coordinate 855,631, forward strand.
CCTGAAACCGTCATTTCTGGCCAAGATAAGGGACAGGGCCAGGGTTTCCACTCCGGCTTGAAAGACAAATCAGGCAAAAGTACCGGAACACGGTTCCTGGTCAGGGGACGCCCGCAGTGAAGGCCACTTCCCCGTGCCGATGGGAAGGGGTGGGCCCTGAGCTGGTCCTGCTGCCTGCCTCCAGGGCGTCCGGGCTGTGGCAAAGTGGGAAGGAATCAGGTGCAGCCCAGAGGACTCCTGGAGGGGGGGATGGAGCTGTAGTCCGGGGGACAGAGCGGCCCAAGCCTGCGGGAGAGAGAGTGCAAGAGGAGACCTACAGAGAGGATGCCGGGCACGGGCGGAGGCCCCCGCGTACCCCCAAGCACTGACGGGCATGGGCGGAGGCCCCCTGTGTACCCCCAAGCACTGACGGGCATGGGTGGAGGCCCCTTGTGTACCCCCAAGCACTGACGGGCACAAGCGGAGGCCCCCGTGTACCCCCAAGCACTGACACGCATGGGTGGAGGCCCCTTGTGTACCCCCAAGCACTGACGGGCATGGGTGGAGACCCCCGCGTACCCCCGAGCACTGACGGGCATGGGTGGAGGGCCCCTGTGTACCCCCAAGCACTGACGGGCACGGGCGGAGGGCCCCTGTGTACCCCCAAGCACTGACGGGCATGGGTGGAGGCCCCCGCATAGCCCCGGGCACCAGCGGCAGCTGCCTGTCGGTCAGGACCACGTGACGACGCGTGGGAACACGAGAGGTAACCAGATGCGAGAGGACGAGGACGGGCCCTGCTCGGAACGGGAGGAGGACGGCACGGAACCCACGGGCTCCGGGCAGCGCTGGCGCGTCCTGCCTCAGCCTGGGGACGGCCAGGTCCCCCACGCTGCGGTCCTGCTCTGGCTCTGACCAAGGGATTTTAGAAGCGAAACCTCAAAAGATCAAACTGTCTCTACATCGCCTACCTCCATTTCAAAACAAAGCTAAAGAATACTTGTTAAACAAACAAAAATGCCCAGCACTCGCCCAAGGAAAAGTCACGTGTAGAGCATCCAGCTAAAATTTATCAGAGGCAGAAGAGAAGGAAAATATGAGCCACAGTGAGGAGAAAATCAATCAAAAACAGCCTCAAACTGACATGGACATTAGAATCAGCAGACGAGGATGTTAAGTCATTATAACTGTTTTCCACACGTCAAAAAGGTAAGAGGAGAAATATGAGCTATAAAAATGACAAACGGTGCTGTTAGAGACCAAAATTATAATGTCTGAGAAGAAAAATGTACTGGTTTGAATTAATAGATTAGACAGTACAGAAGAAAAGAGTAGTGAACTTGAAACCAGCGGAAACGATCTGAAGTAAAACTCAGAAAAATAAAGATTTTTAAAAACTCAAAGTATTAGGGAACAGGGATGACTTAAAGCAGCCCAAATAAGTATGTAATTGGAGGCTGTCAAAGAAACAAAAATCACTTTAAAAAAATGGTCATTTTTCAGATTTTATGAAAACTATAAACCCAGTAAACCAAACTCAACGAAGCCTGAGAAACATGAACAAAATGACACAAAAGCATAAAACAGTGAAGTTGTTCAAAACCAGTGATAAGATCTTAGAAACAGTCGGGGGTGGGGGGGGAGAGTTGCAACATATGAACAAAAATAAGGATGACAGTAGACTTCTGGTAAAAGCGATGCGAGTCAGAGGACAGTGGAACAAGATCTTTAAAGGGAAAGAGTCAACTTAAAATTTCATGCAGAATGAAAAAAATTTTTCAAATACTAAGATTAAAATACTTTTGAGACCACATAAGCTAGACGAATTTATCACCACCCAACTCCCACGATAAGCAAGCAAGGTGAAAGTCCTCCAGGCCGACGGAAAATGACAAGGAACGGCGGGGGAGGAGGTGGCAGCATGGCGATCCGGTGCTGCCGACTGGCTCGGCCACCGCTGGCCACGGTCGCAATCTGTGGAAACGTGAAACGGCCAGTGACCACGCGGTCCACTCCCGGGGCACGTGGACGTCTCTCCAAAGGCCTTTACGCGAATGTCCATAGCAGCTTTGTGAGGGACGAAGCGGGGGCGATCCGCAAGGTGCGGCAGCGGCTGAGCTAGCGGACGCGGGCTAGCTGTCCGCCCGGGGACGGAGCGCTGCCCCGCGGAACGCACACGGGCGTGAGCGCGAGACGTCCCGCACGGCGGCTCCGTGACGTCACGGGGCTCCGCGTGCGCAAAGCCGGCGCGACGCGCACACAGTCCTCCGTGAAACTGCGGAAAACTCGGACTGACGTGAGGCGACGTTGCCGGCACAGGGGACGGGGGGCGGAGGTGCGAGGGGGTGGCGGGCGCACTCACTGTTGTCACTGGTCACACGCGTCGGGTTTTACTGACCTGCGTACTTTAACCACACGCACTTCGTGTCGTTCAAGTCTCTGAAATGCGGTTTCTGAAGCGCGTCGGGGCTTGCCACGCGTGCGCCCCGCGGCCTTCGACGATGGTGCACCCGACAAGCAGCCGTTTCAGACAGCGAAGACAGGAACCCCGCTGGTAAGTCCCGGCTTCGCCACCCGCCTGGTTTACGCGACGCGACGCCACCTCGCACCATCCGCGATGGCCGAAACCAAAAAGGCACCGACAAGGGTCAGTGAGTGAAGAAACGGGGACCTGCACGCGCCGCTGGCCGCTGGTGGGCACGCGAGAGCAGCGCGGCAGGTTTGGGAACCCATTAGAAGGGTCCCCAAAACGGGTCCCCAAAACGGAAAACGCAGAACTGCCACAAACCTAGGGATTCCATTCCCGGGTGTTTAACTAAAGGGATCGAACGTGTCTAAACAAAACACAGACGTCCACAGCAGCACGACTCGCAAGAGCTGAGACGCGCCGAGCGCAGGGCGGCCGCTGGGCTGGCGAGGGGCGTCCGCAGGACGGGACGCGGCTGTGGGCGGAGGGAGTGACCGGCGCACGACACACGTCGCCCACACGCCGTGATGGGGGCAGCCAGGCGTGTGCGGCCAGACGCCGCGGAACCCGTTTCCGCGAAAGGCCCGATGGCCAGAGTGACAGCAGGACAGCCCCGGGGTCAGCCGGCTGGGCCGGAGGAGAGGGGACAGGGCGTGGCCGCTAACAGACAGGGGTCCTTTCTGGGGTGGTGGCACGTTCCAAACTTAGACCGTGGTGATGGATGCAGCTCTACGAATATGTTAGAAAGCCCTGGCCTGCATGCTTCAAATGGGTGAATTTCGGAAAATGTAAAATATATCTGAAAAAGTATAAAATTAAAAAAATAAATTAAGTCTCTTCATGCAAAAAAAAAAAAAAAAGGTGCAGGTAAAGCAGCCACGCATGCCTTTTAAAGGTAAAATCTCCCGACTTTTATGAGCTGGCGGTCACAGTGGCAGAGGGGCAGGCTGACCGGCAGGGCACGCTCCTCGGCCAGGCCATGCCACCTCAGAGACCAAAGGCCACGTCCCTGGTCACTGCCCCCCGAGAAGCCGGGACCCGAGCACCTTGCTGCCTGCCACCCGACGTGACCCCGCCCACCGCCTGCATTGTCCCCAGCTCCGTCCCGCACCACGTCCCGAGAATGCCCCGCCGGCTCCGCCCGCGTATTGCTGCACGCCACCCCGTCCCCCCCCAACACCCCAAACACGCCACGTGTCCCGTCGCTCCCCCGGCTCTGCCGAAAACGTCGAGGTCGCTGGTGGCGGGTTGGGCACGGCCGCGGCATCGGCGAAGGGCTGGCCTGTGCGGAGCGACCTCCTTCGGGGAAGACGGGAGGGGCCGAGCACGGACAGGCACGTCCTCGCCTGGAGGCCTCCGAACAGCCCTGCCACACGTGCCCGGCACAGCGTCCCCGCCGCACGGGAACAGGGACGTCGCCGGTCGCAGGTAAGAAGAACTGTGGAAGGGGAGGGCGGGACCAAACCTGCAACCCCACCTGGCCGCAGCCCACCTGGCGCACGCCGCCTCCCCCCGGCAGGCGGTCTGCATCACCCCCTTCCACACCCAACCACTCGACGGCAAGGGCCGGAGCCCAAACCCGCCTGCGCCTCAGGGACCAAGGAAAATGTCCCGCCTCCCTCAGCGCCCGAGGGTGAACACGCAGTGCCACCTGCCCCTGCCTGCTTATCCACGGAACCCCAAATCGCCTCTGAAAACACACAAATTGGATCCTCGGATGATAATCGGTCTTCTGCTGTCTTTATTTTATGTTGACTTTAGAGCTGTTCGTTGTTAGATCGGTTAAACGTTTAGCTGTTTGAACTTCCATCCGATGTGAATGTAACTTATTACGATGAGTTCGGTCGAGTGCACCCCGGGCTGTTCGCTACGTGTTCCTCACTTGAGGAAGCCACGGACGGCTTTCTCCCTGTAGCTGTGGAGGGGGGATGGCCCAGCAGAAAGATGTAAGGTTCTTGTCCCTCAAGATCGTTCATCTTTTGGGTTGGCGATCTGTCTTTAAGGAAGGGAGAATGACGCCGATAGATCTACCCAGTGGTTCAGTGCAAGCATCTCTCATAGCCATGATGGATATGCTCACGTGTTTAGCACCGTTTTCTACTGTAAATATCTTTCCTCTAAAAAAGAAGGGCTTCTCCTTTCGGCCCACAGCGCCGGCCGTCGACGCGTGGTCGGCAGCGCAGCCGGGACGAGCCGCCCGGCCGCCGAGTCCCGAGGACGGGCCGTCCCCTGCCCTGCGGCCTCGTGCGCCCGCGTCGACGGTTTACGCCACGGCTCTGCTTTCTCCTTCATGCGCCTGGGGCAGTGCCGTCTAGGCACCGGCACGGCACGGGATTAGCGCCCACCGGGCAGGAAGCCGGGGCCTGAGTGCACCGGCACGGAGCCGCGTGGACACGGCCCCTCGCCGGCCTGACTGCGTGCCGCTCGCCTCTTCACCTCCCGGCCTCTCCCCGGGGGCCGAAACCCCAGCACCGCCGCCTGGCGCCTGTGCCCACTATGAAATGGGGTGACCTGAACGCCAGCCGGTCCCGACGATGCCACCGGCCGGCCTTCCCAAGGAAGGCTTCCTCCCTGAACGGCCAGCCCGGGACGCTGGGGTCCCGCTCCGGGCCGGAGCCCACGGCGACACCTGCCACCTGCTGTCACTTGGCTGCTGACCAACTCCCTGAGACAGAGATTACTCCTGTCATACATGAAAACAAAACGAAACAATGACAGGGTAATGTGCCCCAAACCACAGTACGCGAGCCGCTGTCCGCACCCCAACTGTAATCTACAAGCCCTCGGGGGTGAAGCGCTGCTCAGGGGAAGCTGGGCGGAAACCCAGGTGCCCCCCCAGAGCCCCCCGTGGGCCCCCTTCGAACACGGACCCCCGCCGAGATGACGCCGCCACCCCGTGGAGAAGAACAAACCCGCGAGGGCGCGTGGACGCACGGGGCGGAGGGAAACGCCACGTGCCGCGAAGCCCGGAGCGCCGCCTGGCCCCGCGGTCTGGACGGGAGCCCGAGGCGTCGCCGCTCAGCCACGAGGACGCGCCCTGCGTGGCGCGGTGGCCACGTGACCCCGGGGTCGCGCTGTCAGCTGCGGCCACGTTAAACAGGAATCGCAGCAGCGGCTGTTTTTCCTTCCACTTTGGGAAATGCTTAGCAAACTTTAATCTCCTGTTTTAACTGAATGTGCGTATAACTAAGATATTTCAATCATCCTAAAGTTACTGATCCTTTCTCATATGCAGTTTGTTACGGTCACGACAGGTTTAAATGAGGCGATGGTCGCAAAGTCACAAACGACCGACGTCGACAGCACGTTGAAGCTTACGGAAGCCTTGACCATGACCTCACTGAGAGGTCCACAGTCCAGAGTGAAAACCAGAGAGACTTGACATTATCTGTAGTAAAACCGAAACAACTTAGAAGAGGTAGTGGCAAGAGTAAAAAAGGTTTAAATGGCTTACTGACGCTGGCTTCCTTTCAATAAGCTCCTATTGCGTGACAGGCAACTTACACCCACTGCCAGGCGGGACGAGCTGCCCGTACCCCCAGCGCTGGTGGGGATGGCAGAGCGGGGCCCGTGACGCGCCTGAGACCGCAGGGCTGCTTGATGGCTACGTGGCCCAGAACTCACAGCCTGGCGCGGCCCACGCCCCCCGTGTCAGAGGGGCCCCACCCCGCCCCCCAGGGCACCACCGACCCGCTGGGAATGAGAGCCCTGGACATGAGATCTGAGAGAAGCAACAGGAAACGCTGGCTTTGAAACAGCTGTAAAGGCAGCAAAATCCTAAGCTCTACGGTAGAAAACTTAGTAGGAAAAAACTTGCTCTGATAATGGTTTATGATAATGAA
>CM053506.1:862418-892520 GCA_028627145.1 Eidolon dupreanum
CTGAGCCCCAATCTAACTGAAAACCGCTTGTGCTATCAAAAACAAGTCTCAGTGTTCAACACGTGGCCAAGGACGTCACTGCTGTCAGGAGCCCCAGAGCGGCCTCCTCTCAGCCGGGGGGGGGGGGGGGGGCTGCCACAGGCTGGCTGAACTGCCAGGGGTTCTGGGCACCGTGGCAAGACACTGTCTGAGGCAGGTGTACACGTGAGCCACCCCTGCCTAGAGCACTGATTCCTTCGGGGGTTACAAAAGGTCACAGAAACGATGTATCCCTTTTCTTCGGCGCTTCATCCTAGCAGCTATGTAATAAGCGAGTTACTCACTCTACTCCACGTACCCATCACGTGCTCTGCCCCGAGCCCTGTGGCCTTCCTGTGTGAGCTTCACTACCTCTGATGGCTTTAAGTCAAAGAACACTAGGCGACTTCCCTCCACTGACCGGCAGATGTGTGGCAGTCACCCGAAGGCCACAGAACACACACCCTGCAGCATTCTGTCTATGACACTGGGTCTCAAACGTCCTTCTACCTGTGTCCAAGGCAGGCCTCCAGGGCTAACAGAATGGAGGACCTGACCTCGGCCAAGGGGAAGCGAGCCCTCCCTGCCCCAGCCCTCCCGTCCCCAGACAAACCACACGCTCTCGCTTCAAATCAAGAACGGGCGTCGGCTGGCTCACTTATCACAAGTGCGCGTGAGAAGCTGGCACGCAGCCCACTCTCGCCCGCTGCTAACGTTAGCTGTACGTGTCTGATTTTAAAGTCTTCATGTTGTGTTTAAATAACATTCTGTGATAAGAGTCAAGCGTGCAGGAAGCAGCGGAAGGAGAGGCCGACCCCCAGGGAACAGAGGGTCAGAGGGGCCTGTGACAGCAGCCCCACGAGCTCGGGGCCTTCCAGAGACAAGGGCCCACCGCCCGCACCCAGGGCCCAGACACGACAGGAAGTGGACCCAGAAGACGACTCTCCACCGCGGCAAGGACGCCGGGCGGGTCAGTGAGCACGAACCTGACGGTGATGTTAACCGGCGACCACGGGAAGAGCTGGACCAGAGCAGTCGCACGGCGTGAACCGCCGGCGTCCAGTGTCCTCTGCGAAATAAAAATAAAGGCAATTCTGTGAGTTTATTTGATTGAAAAACACTGAGAAGAGTAAGCTGTTTGGGTTCCCGGGAGAGGAAGAGACGTGGGGGGGGGGAGGCGGCGTTCCTCTGCAGGCCCAGCCTCCTGTCCTGCCCCGTGGCAGGACAGCCATGGGGACAGGGGGCCACGGGGACGGGGGCCTGAGTAGCAGACAAGGCCCAGTTGAGGCTCAACCGATAGGCAGGCGGGACGGAAACAGAGAGCACAGGAAGGCCCGAGCCTCTCGGCAGTGGAGTGAGTGGGTGACCAGAGCAGCCAGGCCGAGGGCGGGCTCTGTGCTGGGGGCCGCACCGGCGAATCTAGCTCTCGGAAGACCTTTTTAAACGAGGACGTTCGCGCAGAAAAGTGGCTGGGCATGCTGTACCGGAGGCCTGGCCCCCGACTGCCACAGACGCATCCCTACCAAAGTCTCCCCCGAGACGAGTGCCCAGGAAGCAGCAGAGCCCGGCCAGGCCCGGGCCGCCCTCCTCTGCCACTTACAGACTCCAGGCCTCAGCCAGTGTGGGCTTCGTGTGACCGCCTTACCCAGTCACGTGCCTGAGCCAACCCTGCATGAACTACCAGCATGGGACCGGATGTGCACCGTTTCCCTCAAAACATTTTACGCCTACCAGGGGCAGCTTTCCGTTCGGAGTCCTTTTCACCTCCCTGGGTGTTTTATCCACTGAGGACCCACGAAAGCAACAAAAGCACCTCCTACCCCGCTGCCGTGAGGCAGGGAGGGGCAGGGGAGGCCCTGCAGGGCCACGTGGCTCCACCTGGAAGTGACCAGGTCAGCCCTCAGTTCATCGTGTCCAACAGCTTCGCCATCTGCCTCAAACAGCTGTGACCCTCTGTGGACAAAGCAACCTCCCTCCGTCTGATGACCATCCACCCAACCAAGCAACGTTGTGCTTCCAGGACGGAAAGCCCAGTGCTGAGCTCAGGCACTGAGAGAGACACATCTGGGGTTCGGAAAGCGATGAACCCGGGGAGGCAGGGTATGCGGTTTGGACCTGCTCCCCGGTGTCATCAGGACTTGAGAACTGCTGGGCCAGGTGCAAATGGCTGTCAAACTCCACCTGTTTACCCCAAGTGTCCATGGAGGCAATCAGAGGGCAGTGTATACAAACACCAGCCAGGAACGTGAGGACCCCAGAACCCGGCCTCCTCCCCATCTGCCTAAGCAAGGAAAAGTGGAGTCTGCACAAGGAGTGTGCTGAAGGCTTGCAGCAAGGAAGGGCCAGAGTAGGGGCTTCTGGAAGCTTCCTGGGAACTGAAGGCTGAGCAGAGGATGCTGGGCGCTGGTCAGCAGTGAGGCGAGAGGGTGGGCAGTGGTAGCTTCCAAGGTGTTGGCCACTTGGAGGTGAGGTGCACGCAAGCCATGTCCCCACACCAGGACACTGTCGCTGTAGTGCAAACTGGTCCAGGAACTGCCGGCGTATAGTAAGGCAGGTCGCAAGTGCACACACCTGGGCATAAATGGGCACACCTGGGGCCCGTGCGGAGTGGGAGGGTGGTTGGGTGCGGGCTCCACGACAGTGAGAGAAGGGTGGCCACGCGACCACCTGGGGCTGAACTGTCCCATGGGCTCCAGACGCCCGCTCTCCCCAGGGAGAGCTCAGAACTTTGGCAAGAGGGGGACAATCCACACACTCACCGCGTTGCCCAAGGCGCCGACCGCGCACAGCTGAGCTCAGAGGAGCGGAGGGGGCGGGGGGCGCGGCACGCGGGGGCGCGGGAGCACGTCCCGGGCACGTCCGGGGCGCGGGGGCGGGGCCGGGCCGGCGCGGGGGCGGGGCGAGGCTTGGGGGCGGGGCCTGGCCCTGACGGAAGCGCGGCCGAGGCGCGCGGAGGCCGGGAACGCGGGGGCGGGGCCGCACGGAGGTGGGGGCGGAGCCCGGAGCGGGGCGGGGCCCGGCGGGCGGAAAGCTGGGCCGCGCGCGGGGGCGGAGCCTCGACTGCGGCGGGGCGGGCGGGGCGGGGCGAGGCCGAGCGCGGCTCCTCCTCCGCGCCCTGAGCGCGGGCCGCAGTCGGAGCATGCCCAGTGCGGCGGCGCCCGGGCCGATCCCTCTGCGCAGTCTCCGGCCTCGGCTGCGGCCCGGGCCCTCCCTTGCTGTACCCGGGCCCTGCCTCGCCGTCCGCGTGCCCTGGCTTCTCCGCCTCAGTCCTGGGATCCTGCATCCGCAGGCTCCTCTGGAGAGTACAAGCCGGGCCGCGCCCTCCCAGCCTGTCTCTCGGACTCTGTGCCTCAGTTTACCAAATGTCAGCCCGTCCGTGCGTGCCGCCTCTCGGGAGAGGTGCGGAGGCGCAGACGGGTCTCGAGGGCAGGCGGCAGGTGTGCCCAGTAAACGTGTTGCTGGTACCCGCCCCGGTTGCTGCGCGCCGAGCATGGGCCGTTACCGCAGGGCAGGGCCTGCGGGCTCAGCTGGGCACGGTTCGGATTCCACGCGTGAGCGAATGGTGCTGGGTCAGCACCTTGTGCCCGTGGCAGGCAGCGGCCGTCCAGGGACCCTCAGGTGCTTCCTGGTCACCACAGCTACCGGGCCCTGGCAGCCAGGCCCAGCCTCGGTTGTCATTCAGGGAGCACCGATTGGTGTCCCCCTCCCCCAAAAAGACGTGTTGGAGTCAATCCCCTGTACTCAGGACATGACCTTATGTAGAGATAGGAGGCAACAAGTTAAAAGATCATTAGGGGGGTCCATAATCCGGTATGAATGGTGTCATAAACAGAAGGGCATGTGAAGACAGGGAGAGCCCCATGTGAGGATGAAGATAGGAGTGATGCATCTGTAGGCCAAGGAACACCTAGGACTACCAGCAGGGAGGAGAGGCAGGCAACCCATCCTTCCCCAGAGCCTGCAGGGGGAGCGGGGTCCTGCCCACACCTGCGCCCCAGACTTCTGCCCCCCAGAAGAAGGACGCCCAATGCATGTTGTTTCCAGCCCCCCAGCTTGTGGTACTTTTTATGGCCGCCCTGGGAAAGAAGACAAGATTCCTGTATCCAACTTGATTGTCCTGATGACCCTGGGAGTGTTGTCTCCTGAGGCTTCTGGGTGTTCACACACCCTTTGGCAATTTCAGGGGTCCCGTCCCAGGTGTGCATGCCCTAAGCTGCCACACCATGGGCCTCCTAGGTCCTGTGTCTTAGTAGGAAGGCAATCTTCACCTCCCCAGTCGTGTACAACTCCTCTGTTGGGATTTGGCCAAAAGTCACACCTCGGTATTTGTGACTCACCTGACCCAATGTATGAGCATCAGTAAGAAAACCTTGTTTAGACTTCAGCAGTGTTTCGTGATGAGCCCCAGTGACTCTCAAAAGGCTGCATCGCGGGTCCTCTGGGCCCTTCACCCCCATCCCAGGCCACACCTTGGTTGAGACATGTTTGGAGTAGGTGTAGATGGAAAACGAAGTAAGCACTGGATACACAGTGGTGATCAAATCAAGGCCCTTCTTCCCCAGTGGGCCCGGACACAGCTTAGAATCCTTCTCGACATGGCTCCAGACAGCCATAGCATTGAAGGTAAGATGGAAGAAGAGAAAAAAACACCTTTGCCGTTTGTTCCAGTCTTTTCTATTGGCTCACTGTGAAATTTTGGAAACTTCTATCTACCCTAATCCTTAATTTCATCATCTGTAAAAGGTTTTTATAATAATCTACTCTATGTAGGGCGTGCGTGAAGGGGCAGTGAACATCAAGGACAGCAATACGCCTGTCCTCTATTCTGTTACTGCTGGGGCCCAACCAGAACTGGGGGCCCGACAGAACAGAAAAGGGAAAATAACACCGAAATTTAATCCGGATGCCTGCCGGTCCCCTGACGTATGTTGCTATGTAGTTTCACCATTAATGCATAAACTCTTTTTATCTGAATTGTACTTTAAAGTGAACTCCTAAGCTATTAATAAAAAGAGACTAGCTAGTGTTAGCATCTCCGATTGCCGCCTCAGGAAAGAAAGGCCAGGATGGCGATCCAGCAACCCTTTCTGTGGATTATGTGGCATCGGGGAGGGTGGATAAGGGAGAGGAGGGCGTGGCCTCCAGGGGAGCCGCGCGGACCTGGCCGCTGGCAGGACGCAGTCGCCCTTCTGGGGAGGTCGTGGGATGCGGCAGCGGCCTGCACGGGGGCTCCAAGGTCAGGAGCCCAGGGACGCGCCCCGCCAAGGGCTAAGAGTGGAGGGCGGCACCTCGGACTCTCCAGTGAGGGGGACCGAAACCCACGCTCCCCGCACTGCTGGCAGACTCTCCCCTGCTGGGCGATAATTTTCAAAACCTCATCGTTTTCTGAGGTCCCCCATGCTTGTCCCATCACGCCACACCCTCACCCACGTGCACCTCCCGTTGTTAAAGCGACACAAGCACAGCGTCCCATGGGAGAGCTGGCTGGACGTGTAGGGAGCACGCGGTCACCAGGCGGGACGGTGGCCGCCGGCCTCGCGCTGTGCGAGCCAAGCCCCCCGACTTCTCCGTCTGCGGGATCACGGCGTCGCACCACGTGGCCGGCGTTCCTCTGGGGTTCCCCATCCTCGGGTTAATATGTGGTACGCGTTTCTTCTCCGGACGCAGGCTCCCGGGGACGGCGCTTTACGGAAGGGGCGGAGAACCACAGGACGCACGCTCGTCTTCAGTCCAGGCCTCACGGCCCGCACGTGGCCTGGAGATCAGCCGGCTCCCCTCGGGCCCTGGGGACCACGTCAATATGCATCGCTTCTTTAAACATCCAAACGAGTGCCTTTTGGGTTAAACAAATGAGCACGACGTGCGATCACTTCCAGTGGTTTGCAACCCGAGAAATGAGAAATGCGTTTACGAAGCCTCTGTTCCAAGCCGCTTCTGCGACAGCAAGCTGTCTCTAACAGCCAAACTTAATCCCCCCGCCCTGCCTTTGGGGAAAAGAGGGTATTTTACGAGGATCACAGGAAACTTGGTGTGGTGAGAAAGCCCCACACTCGGGACAAACGTGCACTCACGTGCGAGGGGCGTGTGACGAGGAGGCAGGGCAGGGAGCGCGCCCCTCCCCCCCGTCTTTCCGGGTGGCGGTTGGCGGATGGCGGATGGCGTCTCCTCGCCAGTGGGGAGCTCGCCCAGTAGCACGAATGATTTTCTCAGCCCCGTGTTCCCGGAAAGGTTGGAGCCAAGAGCTGGCCAGAGTCGGCACCTTGGACCTGGGTGGGGGGCCCGGAGGGTCTGGGGGAGGGAGCGGGGGGCCACCCGGACTGGGGTGGGTGGCAGCTGTCTCTGATCGCTCTCCTGTCACACCAGCTCTCAGGGGAGCTGGAGCCAAAGAGGTGCCTTTGCAGGCAGGAGCGTCCTCCGCAAGTGAGCAAGGGAGAGGGCGGGAAGGAAGGGCTTCGGGCCTCACCTTCTCACAGGGCGAGGGGGACGGGGCGAGGGGAAGGGTGCAGGGTGGAGAAATGAGGGAGGTGCAGCCATCCGTGGGGAGTGATGCATGCTTAGCTCCTGCACCCCCCCTCCTGGGAGCCCCTGGGTGCCGTGAGGATACCTGGACCCCCCTCAGGCTCAGCCAAAGACTCCCACTCAGTAGACTGTTGCTGGGCCCTGCTCATGCTGGCCGGGTCGGTTGCAGGGGCTAGAGCTGCCGCATGAAATGGGACTTGTCGCAGTCCCCACGACACTCACGTTGGCACGGAGTAGACGGGTAAGGAAGCGGGCTTTGGAATCCGGGACAGTGAGCACCCCCGGGGGCGCCCCGGGGGCAGTGGGGATGCAGTGAGGACCCCTTCAACCAGCCCCTTTCACACGCCCTGCGAGCCGGTCGCTCCGGCGGCCCCACGCGGGCCAGAGCTGGTGGCAGCCGGGTCCCTCTGGGGCCGCAGGGACGACCAGGGGAAGGCCTGAGAGACGAAACGAATGGCCGCCTTCCGTTAGAGACTCCCGCCCGGGCGGAGACCGCGGCTGCTGGCGCACGTGGGTTCAGTCGGGTTGGGTCATCCAGGACGGACAGACCATCCCGAATCTTCCACAGAGAGCTCCTCCTTCTAAAGCACGGTGACTGTAGAGAGCCGGATCTCCAGAGAATGTGCATAACCCACGTAAACAGGTGAGTAAGAGTCCACCTTCCGACGAGTGCGTGTTTGGGTAGATGGGCCGAGGGGGCTCCGCCCAGGGAGCGCCTGGGGGGGTGTCACTCAGGACCGGGCATTTGGCCGGATGCTGGCCTTTTTGAAAGCGGCTCCTACACTCATTACAAAGTGTTTCTGATCCATTTTCGGGAAGGGCTTTGTTGCTAACACGCCGTTGGCAGTTGGGGCAGAGTCTTTTAAGTGGTGTGAAGTGCAGGGGAGGGTGCACCTGGGCGCCAGGAGGAAGTGGGTGTCCCCACCACCTACACCTTCTGGAAGGAGTCAGAAGAGCCTGGTTTCCAGAGAGTTGGAAATGAAGGCAGGAGACTTGGGGATTTTGATGCTGAGGCTGTGATTTGTCCTCGCTCACTCTACCTAGGAAACTAACTACAAATGAGAATTGAGACGGGAAAACCAGCCATGCCTAGTGCTCTGTCTCGGCCCCCAGAACATCAGTCTGGAAAGAAGAGTGGTCATGTCCCCTCCGAGGGGACTTTCGGTCTCGCCCTAGTGCACTGAGCCATTGATTTAAAATAACACGAGGCAAAAATGGGAACAATGAAAAACACATGAGCGGCAACATTGGTGGCGACGATGCTGTGGGTGGCCGTCTGTAGGACTGTCCCATTGTCCCATTGTCGGTTCGCATGAGATCACCCAGTTCAATCCGGGGAGGCAGGATTGCCTCTGTGAGGACCTGGGAGGCGTCCCTCTGTCTGTCCCACCCGCGGTCGCTGGAGACGAAGCCCCGCTTGGCCTAGGAGGCCGCTGGACAAGAATAGGACAGAATTCTCATTCCTGGCCGGAGAGGGTGGAGAGTGGTGAAGGCTGAGTGTGGTCCCTCCCCAGGGAGGGGCTTTGTGGGGTGGCCTTCGCCAGTTGTCCCGGCTGTTTCTGACCACTGAAAATGATCAGTAGCTTATTAACTGGCAGGCCCTGGGCCGGGGGCCTGATGCATGTCACCTTTTTGGACCCTCGCAGCACCTGTACGAGGCAGGTGGTGGTATCATCAGTTTGGTAAAGGAGGAAACAGGGTGGTCCAGCGCCTTGCCGAGGCCACACGGCAGTGGGTGCCGGAGCCGTTCCCGCCCCGGTTTACTGCGTCCTTGACGGTGGAAGCAGCAGGAGAATGAGCACCGCGTTTTCTGAGCCTCGTGGGGACGTTGGTGGCGCTCTCCCGCAAGCCCTACCGTCCCCGTCGTATGTGACACATCACCCGGCCATCATTCATGGACCTGTCAGGTTCTCGCCTGAGTAGATGTTCGTTCTTTCCTGCTGGGGCACCAACAGGGACCGGTGGCTCTGGGGCCGTCTTGGCCATCTTTGCCAGGAGAGATGGAGACAGAGAGAAGGGACCCGAGCACACCAGCGAGCCCCTGGATCGAGCCAGGTATGAAGGAAGCCACCCCTGGGCCTCTCAGTTCCACGTGACGGTGAATTCTTTTGTTTGAATAAACAAGTTCGAGTTGCGTTTCTGTCACTTGTAACCAAACTCTTGAGCAGTCCCAGTGTCCGCAGACCCTGTGCGACCTGTCTTTACGTAGGTCATCCCTTTAAACACTCCCAGCTTTGTGAGACGAGTGTCATTACGCCCGTTTCGTAGAGGAGAAAGCGAGGACGAAAGAGGTCAACGCGTGCGCAGCTCCTCCGCGACGAGATGGCGGGGCCGGGGCGAACTCGTGTGCAGTTATTGATCCCCAAGGATCAATACTTCTGAGAATATTCCCAATTCCTCGGAACGTAGGATTACGGAAGGGGAAAGAAGAAGGAAAGAGGAGAGAGAGGAGGGAGGCAGGAAGGGGAAGAAGCGAGGAAGACAGAGACAGAGAAAAGACTGTGTTAGCGTTTTTGAATTGAGGAATTTAAAATCTTTTGGTGGCAAGTTATGATGGTGTATTTCTAGGGCTTAGGAATTTTATCCTGCTATTTGTTCTTCAAATAAAAGAATCGGAATCGCTGACTTAGTTTAAACCAGCTGCAAAGACGGCAGAGTTGACTGCTGATTAAAAACTTGTCTTTCTTGGTCTGAGGAGGGGAGGGCAGGCCTGACTTCTCTGAGTGTGTTGCATCTTGCAAATCTGATTTTCATTTGCAGAGCTCGAGAATGTCGATGATTGGAAAAATGTAACTCGATTATTAACAAGCTAGAAATTGTATCTGAGCATTCGCTGTAGCATCTACCCATGCTCGTGTGATAACGAGAAAGCAGAAAAAGCCTAGTTACGAAAGTAAAGGTGCTTTTGTAATAATTACTCTTGCAGCTTTTCTGGTCAACCCATGATATGGAGTCCGTGGCTTGAGTCCACAGTAAACGGACTCCTCGATGAATAGAATCTCTCAGTGACAGTAATGGGGAAGGTCGCTTTTGATTCAATGTGCTTTGCCGTTTGTGAATTGAGCCCGAATCTTTTCAGAAGTAAACACATTCCAGCCATTTTATTTCTGCTCCCTTTCGGAGACGTGCAGTCATTTTTAATGGTTAAATCTGTACCGCGCCGCATGTTTCAAACCCTCATTGTTTCATTTCCTTTCAGTTCTGCTCTCAAACTTTTTTTCCCCCACTCATTTTCCCTGATGTTCCTTCATACATATTCTGCAGCCGCAGCCCTCTGCTCGCAAAGCACCGAGGAGGGCCGATAACAGGGATGGGGGAATGTTCGGGAAGGAAGGAGCCGGGCTCCGCTAACCTCGTTAGCCACAGAAAAGATTTTCAGATTCCCATCGACGGAGAAATGAAGCTGCCGGAATGAGGTTCAAGGCCGCGTCTGCATCCCTGGAAATGAGGACTGTGATTGCCGTGTGGAAGTGTGTGCTCAAATGTGTTCGGAGTTTTCTGCTATTTCTCAAACTCCCAAATAGATAATGTCGGAACATTTCTGAAATGGGAGACCGGCATCAAGATATACTGCACCTATCAGCAAGCATCCGGCTGTGCTGAGGGCGGGGGGAGGGGGTCTGGGAGCCTGCGAGAGAATTTCCATTTCTATTCCTTGTGTCAACAGCCTGGCGCCTCTCCTCCGGATTGCTTTGCTTTCCGGAGCAATTGCTTCAGGAGGAATTCTCCAGGCTTCTTGTGCTGTGCTCTGCTCTCGGCACTCAAAAGCCAAGGAATTAGCTAGGCTGTCATTTACAAAACCGTTTAGGAACGTATCTTTGTTGGATTGTTGGAAAAATCCAAAAGGAATCAAACTTCGGCAATTTAAGACAACGGCAAGAGGGGCCTGCCGGGGTCCCCAGCGCGGCCTCTGCCCGTCTGAGGTGCTCTTGTTGAAAATGTGATTTCTTCCCCGTGAATTTCCTCCAGCGTTCGATGCTTCGGTGGAAACTTCTGCCTTTTTGAAAGGCTTTCTCCGCTATGAAGCAGCTGACAAAGGTCACATTATGAATATGTTTCTGGGATGATAATATTTTGATTAGATATGCAAGGATCTTCTATCCTTCCCCAGGATGTCATATTCTAACATTTTCCCATTATTTTAAGAAAATCATGTAAGCTGATGCTATTCGGCAATAAGAACTTGAATTTTGTGGCTTATTTTCTTTGCTGTAACGTGCCAGCACCGTGGGCATCGTTGCAGGGAATAAATGACTCTTCCTCAATAAACCAAATGCCTAAAGAAGCCCCTGGAGGAGGCAAGGATGTCCATAAAAGTTGAAATGGGTTTCATAATATGGCATTCAATTTAGTATAATAAGTAGAATTCAAAAATAATCCAATCTTCCAAAAGAAAATACCTCTGCTCCTAACCAGAGGGAGACTGACTTTGCCAGAACCGAGCATGTGTGGTTTAATTTGTGCCAAAATGTATTTATTAAATTACCTGTTTTTCTCCTTTTAAGTCGTTTGTCACCTGAAAAATTAGAAATCTATTTCTCTTATTTCTTTCTCTTCCTTCCTCCTTCTCTCTCTCTCTCTCTCTCTCTCTCTCTCTCTCTCTCTCTCTCTCGTGCATGCCCTCCCTTAAAAAATTAACTTCTTAAAGATAACTACCAGAAAGCACTCATCAAAAAGCCAGTTCCAGTTCTGTGGCTTATTGAGAAAAGGTCCATGTGTGCACCTTCGTAGTTCTACCTCAAAGATGCCCAGTAGCAGAAAAGATTTCAAAAATGACACCAGTAAGCCGACATCATTAATTGTTCTCTACTACTGGTCTCGCCGGTAAAACCAGAGCACCCCCTGCTCAGCATTAGAAGGCAAAGCGAGAAGCTGCTTAGAATTTTGACAGACGACATCACAGGGTGCAGGAGAAAAAGCGGGTACTTAGAGGGAGGTGGAAGTGCCCAGAGAGTGATAGAGATGGGCTCTGGGGGCCTGTCCCACCGGGTTGGAAGACAAATTGACACAAAGACGAGAGAGTGGGGACGATGAAGGATGATGAGGGCCCCTCAGCCCACCACGGTGGTAAAACACGGGGCTTCGATAAACACAGCGCTTCTAAATGATGTCCCCAGAAACCAAGATAATCTAATAAACGCTATAAAGTCCACATTTACCAACATAAAACTTATACATCTCATTTTGGAAATGGAAGGTTTGGGAGTTTATTTTAAATTCTTTTTTTAAATTTTATCCCTAAACTTTTAATAATGTGGAACCGAAAGATAATTGGCATGCACTGTGCTACGGCTGAATGACCGCGCGTCCGTGAAATGCCCACGCATCCGCGTTTCATCTGCTGCTTTAGCAAAGTGATCCTTACGCAGGAAGTAAAATTAGATTAAAAAAATTTTTAATTAGCGACCAGTGCCAGGTTCTCCAGGGGTGTCCCCGCCCCACCCAGGGCCAACGGCTGCACCCAGCGTCTTCAGGCCGTCCCTGAGGTGTGTGTCCAGTGGTTGGGACTGATGAACTGTGGCTCCCTTTCAGCCATGCTCTGAGACTTCCACTTGCGTCAGTTACGGGGCCAAAAATAACCTTTAAATAATTAAATTTCTCAGAGTGTTTTGGTGACATGAGAACGCTGTCTTACATGCCCTACAAATTGACCCCCGAACACCCCCAAAGGACTCGGGGCTCCGGCCAAAGCCGTCGCCTTGGACAGGACGGGACTATGCCCTCTGGGAGAACAAGGCTGGGACTTTTGCACCCATGTGTCCTCGGGACCAGAACAACGGCCGATGCTTAGTAAACATCGGGTGGATAAACACACGAGCAGATGAAGGACAGAATCCGTGAGAATTAAGAACTAACGGCATGACAGAACAGGGACAGTCAGGGACAGGGAAGTCCCAGACGTTCCTAGGGAGTCGGGACCCAAAATAGAGCAGAGGGCAATGGGCTGGGACTGAGAGCGGGGGAATCGGTCTAGAATGAAGTGGGGTGCATGCCGCAGGCGCCCGGGAGGCAGGGGGGCAGGCGAGCGGGGGCCGGGGGCCGGGGGGCCTGTGTCAGAGGGGTCGGCACGGCTCCCGGGCCAGACGGGCACGGCCGTGCGTGCGGGACACGCGTGCACCACCCCTCGGACAGGACTGGCTCTCCAAGCACAGGGGACAGCGACAACGCCCAGCTCATCCCAATGAACAAGGGAAACGCTCAGGACACAGGCCCCAAGGAGCGGCTAGTGTTTGGAAAAGACTTTTTTTTAAATTAAATCTGTGGGGGAGAAATACATATATAGTAGCTGTAGTAATACAGCGATTATTGGCCCTTCCTCGTTCGTTTTTACGTTTTTAATTGTTTTGGAAATTGGGGCTCCAGCTGAAAGGGGACAGCTGCATCAGGCACCGCGCTGCCGGTCACGCCCGCGAAGGTTAAAGCTGCCATTTAAGGGACAGGGTTCCTCGGGGAGACGTCTCTAAGCCCCCAACAGTGTCACAGAACCACGCTTTCCAGCGCCAGCTCCTCTGTTTGGGCCTCCTCAAATTCTCCTGAAACTGGGCGCGTTGAAGAAGATCTCACATGCAGAGTGTGGCTCCGTCTGAAGGCAGAATCAGAAACCACTGCTGAAAAAAAAACCTGTGGACAATCCCAGCGATAAAACCATTTCCATTCTCCCACCATCGAGTTTTCAAACAGGTTTTGTAAATGTGCAAAAACTCAAGGCAAATCTATTTAAAACAAAGACGTCAGGCTGAAAATAAGGGAAGTCAGATGGGAGCGGGGAACACAACCTGTGAACGCCCCCGGCCCCCACAGCGGCCTGCCTCTGTGATCCACCTGCCCGGCGACTCCCCACAAACTCCAAACCATTCTCGCCTTCACAGGAGTTCATGAGCCAGGCAGTTGCTCATAATATTCCTGCAAAATTTCACAGCTGAGTCAGACAGCGATGATTTTGCTCTGCCGGCCTGACACCACCTCGACCACGTGGACAGAATCCCTGGGCGATGAGCGTGTCAGGCGTGGACGGTGACGGTGGCGCCGGCGACTCTTCTTCAGTCTAAAGCACGCCGGGACCTGGTCCCCGAGGGCTCCATGTGCCTCTTCTCAGGGAGAATTCTATACGTTACGATACCCAGAGAATTAAGGCCAATGACGCCAACAACACAGCCCCCCACCAATCATGCCATGCACCCCGGTTCTCCAGAGAAACAGAAGGTATATGTATGTATGTGGCATTTCTCCTTTGATTATGGAGACCGAGAAGGCCCGGTGGCTGCAGGTGGCGAGCCGGGGACACAGAAGCCCATGGTGTAAGTTCCAGCCTGGGTCTTAAGGTGGGGCAGGACCCACACCCGAGCTTCAGGACGGCTGGGTGGAGAGCAGTGTCCCTCTGCCCCTCGTCCTGTTTGGGCCTGCCGGGGCTGGGAAGAGGCCGCCGTGGGCAGGGCGACCTGCTATACTTGCTCTTCTGGTGTGGATGTTCATCTCATTCAGAGATACCGTCCGAGACACACCCAGAATAACATTTAACCAAATATCTGGGCACCTGTGGCCCAGTCGAATTGACACAAAGCGTTAGTCACCACGCACGGATATTTAAAGGCTTTGAGCATCGTTAACAAATGAGTTGGCTGTCCGAACTCTCTCCTCCACCACGCGGAGCTCAGCCCACCCAGCCCGAGGCCCCGTGTGGAGCCTCAGTTCTCGAGCTGTTTCTTCGAGGTCCTCGTGAGTGGGTGGGTGGGTAGGTGCCACCAGTGTCTTCGCTGACGTCCCTGAAGAGGGTCGCAGGAGGTGTGCATTTCCCTCGCATCTGCACCACCTTGAAATCGGGGCTGCCGCTGAGATATTGAAATGTGTGGAGCATTTTTATTCTGATCTCAAGAATTTTAGTATTTTCAAAACCACGCTCAACTTCCAGCTCTATGGCGAGATCACAGCCTCTTCACGGTGACTCGGAGGTGAGGCGAAGTCCCCATCGATGACGACAAGCGTCGGCCGGCCGCCCTGTGAGGTTAGAGCAATTTAGGTTTGAGATAAAAGAAGCGGCGGTCACTATAAACATCCTGATTACTCACAATTAACAGACTCATCTGAAAAAGGCTAAAGGGACGGATCCCTGGAAGTGTAGGAGGGTCGGATACAGACAGCTGTCTGTCCATATACTCTATCATTCATATCGTATGTCATATGTTTAAGCCAGTGGAATCAGGCTGTTCTGTTAATAGCAGCCGAAGCAATTCCTCACTGATGCCCTGTTTCTCGGAGTAGGAGGCTTAGCATCACATAGGTACAGTCACGGAACGCCAGGTGGACACGTGTGTGGCTATAGGGTCAATCTGTAAACCTCTCTCAGTTCCAGATAGAAGGTGCGGAGCATTAACCTCTCAAGAAGTACCCGCCACACCTCCAGTCCGTCCTGCGTGGCGACCCCACATCGCTGCCCAGCACTCTCGTTCTCTCCCGCCTCGTCTCTGTTCTCCCTCTCGCCCCTTCTTCTACAGGGTGGGCACTCGCTGTGGGCAAGGTCATGGTCAAAGCGGACTCGAGCATGACAGAAGACGCTCCCTTACTCATGGTCTGGCTCGTTCATTCATCCATTCATCATTTACTTAAAAAGGAAGTCAGCTGTCATCTGGCTGGCAAGGAGGTGATGTCCATTCTGAAACATTAAGATGGCATAAGGGAATGGAATTTAGAATCATTTGGACAACAGCTGTTGAAATGACCAGTGGGTGGGGTGAAGGGAGAGTGGTGAGCTAGGTACGCCAAGTGCACTGACTAAGAAGGGAGGCGTGGGTGCCACGGACAGCGACTGGGAGCCACAGCCGGGGAGCGCCCTGACGAAGGACAGCAGCGAGCAGTCGACAAGAGGAGCTTGCGCCCTGTGGGAATGTGACAGCCCACTGCGGCCACACCGGGACACAATTCGAGCTGGGCAGGCGATGGCCCTGCCTCAGGGAGCCAAAGACCTGTGGAACCAGTCTGGCTGGACAGAGGGCATCGTTGGTCCCTCCTTCCCAGCCCCTGTCGATGGTCTCTCATCTCGTCCCCAGGTCTTCCTCTTAAATCTCTCTCTCTTTTCTAAGTTTTTAAACTTTTGGTAAAATATACATAACAAAAAATTTTACAGTGTTAACGATTTTCAAGTGTAGAGATCAGTGGCTTGAAGGACACACATTGTCGAGCGGCTGTCACCACCTGTAGAATTCTTTTCATCTGAAACTCTGTCCCCGTTAAACAAGAACTCAGCCATCCCCAGCGCCCCAACCCCCGGCCCCGGCAACCACATTCTGCGTTCTGTCTGTGTGAATTCAGCTCCTCTAAATACCTCGGATGAGTGGTTGATTTCACTTAGCTGATGTCCTCAAGGTTCGTCCATGTTATCCTGTCGTCAGAATTTCCTTCCTGTTTAAGGCTGAACAATATCCCATCGTGTGGATTCACCACATCGCATTCATTCGTCCCCGGGTGGACACTTGGGTTGTTTCTACTTTTTGGCTGTCGTGAATAGTGCTGCCGTGAACTCAGGTGTAGAGATAGCTCCCCGAGTCCCTGCCTTCGGCTCTTTCGGGTGTGTACCCAGAAGTGGGGTTGCCGGGTCGCAAGGTGGCACTATTCTTTATTTTTGAGCAGCTGCACCGTCTACGCTCCCACCAACAGCGCACAGGGATTCCAGTTTCTCCACATGCTCAGCAACGTTCGTTATTTCTGTTTTTCATTTTAATGGCAAATCATCCTAATGTGTGTTGTCCCCAACTGTGGATGTCATATGCCCCAGGATTCAGCCCTTGGACTCTCTCGTCTCTGTGTATACTCAATCCCTGGTGGCCCCTTCCAGTCTCAGGGCCTAAATTTCAGAACATCCACGCTAATGACACACTGACACAAATTTCCAGCCTGGGGAGCTCACATACTCTTTTCCCTTCTCTCTCTCTCTCTCTCTCTCTCCCTTCCTCCCTCCCTCCTCTCCAGATTCATCCACATAGCTTCCCACCAACTTGTCTCTGGCTAGCTGAAGGACATACATCTCAGACTCGAAGTTTTCAAACCTAATTGCTGATCTCCGCCGCCCTACCTCAGCCGCTTCACCCACAGCTTCTCCGTCTCAGGCGATGACAAATCCATCCTTCCTGGTCGTACTGCGTGTACACCTGGCCAGAGACACTTCTGAGGGTGCCTTCCTTAGAGGACTCCTCACTGAGTGTGCACGGGTGTCCACACACACACGCATGCACACACACACACACACGCACACACTCCGTTTTCTCAAGAACACACGTGATCCAGGCCGTGCCACGGGCAGGGCAGGAAGCCCCCCAAATACTCACTCTCGAGGCTGTCAAGTCTGACACTGTTCAGGCCCCGGGACCCTCTGTTGCCTCTTCTAGTCATCATGTGAGTGCCGGAGAGGTTTTCGGGGATCACAGTGGATGTCGGAGACTCACAATGCTGAGTGTGGGAGGGTCTGAGCGCCCAGAAGCTTCCGTGAGAGCAAAGACAAGCACACCAACTGGTCAGGCCCCCCTGGGAAGCAGGGAGGCAGGCAGTGTGGGCAGTGGGCTCCCCTTCCCAGGAGCACCCACGTGCCGTTTCTCCCTTGCCTTTACTTCCATTGGTGACGCCAGAGGTCCTTACAGACGAGTGTGGCGTTCACGATGCCGCCCGTGGTTTGCGATGTTAAACGATTCCTAGTCTCAAAGTTGCACCCACGGGAGCCCCTGTGACATGAGGCGGCCTTTCTTACATCGCCACCTAGAGGAACAGAGCCCAGGAGAAGCACACGGTTTCATTTTCATCAAAATATTCCACGCATTTGAATTCAACTATCAAAAATCTAAAGAAAAATCTTAGCTTTACTTAAGTTTATTTCAATTATTAAAATGTGTTTTGATTTTTAATTTTAACAGCTAATTTTGAGTTTTAGAAGCAAAACAAATCTTGAAACCATTTTTTTGAAAAATAAATTTATTTTTTACATTTAATTTACGTTTTTGACAAAACATTCAAATTTCATACACTTGAATGCAGTTTAGTTTTCAATCCTTTGTATCACTGATGCTACTAAAAGACAAATTTCGTAAAGATCTTGACCATACAACATGATGAATGATTATGCTGAAACGAGGCAAGAAAAATAAATTCTGTGGGGAAAGCACAGAGTAATACATGAATTCTAGATGTCTCTGTTTTTTACTTCTTAGAACGCTGCCGGCCGCGACTAGAACCCCGATGTGGCAGGAAGCATTGAATTCAGTCACCGACGTTTGCCAACTTTCCGTCGTTTGAAAACCATCGCTTTTCGCTTTTATTCTATTTCGTCGTCGTGAAAGCGTGAGGACAGAAAACGTGCCCCGCTTTGCCGGCCCGATTCCGACTTGCGGTTCTGAACCCTCCACGCGCCCTCCGGCCCCGGGCTGCCGAGCCCCAGGGCGAGTGTCTGCGTGCGCCCTCCTGAGACCTCTCGTCTCTGTCCCCCGTGTGGTACGGCAGCTACACCCGTGGCCTGAGCTTCAACGGGATCCAGAGTCAGCCCATCTCCTGCCACCGCCACCATCGTGTGTCACCTGGTCCCCTGGCCCCGACTCTCTTGTCCTTGCAGCCAGTCCCCCGCACGGCAGTCAGAGCTGACCTTTGAATGCAGCCTGCTGTCACTGTCACTGCCCCGTGCTCAGAGCCCTCTCCGTGCACCCCTGCCAACCCGGCCCCCACTCCCACCTACCCTGCATCTGCCCGTGGCCCCCCCAACCACACCCCTCCTTCCTCCCTCGCTCCCCCAACCCCCTTGGGGCTCCAGCCCCCCTGCTCGCTCCAGGAGCCTGGCTAAGTTTCTCGCCTCCTTTGAATTTGCACTCAAGCACCTCCCGTGTGACCACCCACCTTCAGTCGCCCAGTCCCCCCGCTGCCCCGCTCCTGACCCCGGCCATGCAGAATTGCTCCCACCCTCCCCGGCCTGCTGGCCTTCCGACCCAGTTACTGTGGGCATCCCTGCCCCTTCCTAGCTGGTAAGTGGCAGACAGCCCGTGCTGCTGAGCATGGGACAGCCTGAGGCAGGAGACACCTATAGAGCTCACTTGCCAGGTGACTTGGGGGTATAGAGAGACTAGAAATTGGGAGGCGCCTCGCCCAGGGCCTTCCCAGCTGGGGCACGGCCAAGGCGCCCAGGCCCTGCGGCCCCCCCCACCTCAGCCCCCGCTGCGGCTTCCTCGCACAGCCGGAGTTAGCCGAAAACAGTTCAGGACACCCTGTTAAACTGGCCTTTCAGATAAACAGCAAGATGTTTAGTATAAATCTGTCCCAAATATTATCTGTATAGTTTATGCGAAATGCAAAATTACCCGGACATCCTGCATTTTATCGGGCAATCCCGCCCCTAGGCCACTGTGAGGGGACAGCGGCCCATCTCCCTTGCCCATCTCCAAGGTTGCCTCCTTCTGCAGGCCCAGGGGTGCAAAGGGCCAGAGGCCCAGCCACTCTCCGTCTTCAGCTCCAGGTAAGAGAAGCCCCTCCCTCTCTCCCGGGAGTGGGCCTCTGGGTGGGACAGGAATTTGGTCACCGAGAAGAGCATTTAGCTGTTCCCCGACTTCGGACTGTCCAGATCCCGGAAGGAAGAAGGAAGACTGGGGGTCTCTGTCTTTTTGTTTGTTCGTTTGTCTTTTTTTTTGGCTGAGAAGTCGATAGGAGCCGAAAGACAAGATAGAGCTATTTTGCCAATAACTGCCCCTTACACTGAGTTTTAGAGAATCGGGACCCCACGGAGCGTACTTACCACGAAACCTGTGCTGAACGGCATTCCGCCTTCGGCTCTGAGCACGCTGCGTGACTCCGACACCCTGCCGTCCACCTGATCGCAGGCAGGTGGGCGCACGAACCGCGGCTGCTCGGGCCAGAGCAGACGTGGGCCCCTGGGCAGGGACCGCCCCGCTTCTCCGGCCCGGCTGGCCCGCATCCAGAGTGCGCTGAAGGGAAGGCGTATTTTTCTATTTCTTTCTTTAGCAGGAAAAACACCCACATTTTGCTAATGAGAAACAGCTCACGTTGCACAACAAACGGGCGCTTTGTCCCATTCCCCGGGGGACGGGACCCACGGGCCATGCTTCTCCTCCAGGTGTGGTCTCTGGGCCCACGGAGCGAATCACATCTATAATTAGAACTACGTGCAAAATGAAGAGCCTCTTTAAGGGGCATCTCCGGGCCCTCGGCCTCGAGAGCGCCTGTTGCCATGGCAGCCGTCCGCGGCGCCCCAAATCCGGCGTGGTGAGCGGCCCCCACCCACTCTCCGCTGACGGCGCCTTTAAATAAAGTTGCCTTTTTTCCCCCCCTTCAGTTTCTGAATAAACACAAACCTGGGTTTTTAGTGCAAAATCTTGATTTCAAGGTTATTGGTGCCACACTAAATTAATACAGTCTGCGAGTCAGCGCACGCCGCCCCGCAAAGCCGAGGGTACTCCTGTCCTCCGAAAGCTTGACATTTGTTTTTCATCATGAACTTAAAGGTCAAGAGCTGCAGATGGATCAGGGTACCTGCCTGAGTTTACATTTACATGCGTTTTATTTTATTCCCACATGCGCTTTTTATGAGACTCATCCCTGTGGTAAACCGTACCTCTCCGTGTTCTCCAGGCCGGATGGACTAGGAGAGTCATCAAGCTGCTAGCTCTACATAATTTGAATTAAAATAAGAAATACATGCTGATTTGATCTTTCAAAAGCAGGAGTTGAAGTCTCACATTGGCTAGCACTGGCCCAGAGAGAGAGAGTACAAATTTCTCGACGCTACTTGCTCATTAGTGTAATTTGGGGGAGCGGGGGGTGGACTCAGGACAGACTCCGCTCTCATTATGCAGTTTTACTTAGCGCTCTCTAAATCAAACCCTCGCCCTCCACATAGCTCAGACACGATGAGCTAATAATCGATTCGGAATTGATGGGAACGCGTGCGTTCTCCCTTTCTCCGCCGATGAATCTTTTGTTGACGTTTATGTGTGCTTTTCTGTTCGGGTGAGTACACCGCTTGTACCGCTTCACCCCGTTTTCTGCGATCCCAAATAACGTTTTACATTTTTACCAAAATACCTGTGGAGCTGACAGAGCACGATGCATTCATTTTCGTTGATTTTGTAGTGAGGGAAAAGGCTAGCATGAATAATTCAAAAATAATGCTGAGACTGTTAAGATTTAGTATCGGAGAGGTCATCACAGTTGGGAGAAATGAGCTAGGAGAGTATTACTATTCCACGATCTTTGAATCTCAAGGTGACATCATTATTATTTCTCTATATCTATAATGTGGCGCTGCAACCAGCTTATTGCTGTGTTTCTCATGTAGGGGAGAAAGATCAATTACATACAGACCTCAAAATGTGAACCATAAGCACAGTGCCCAATAAAACTGTCATTAGCAGTCTCTACCATTTTAGCTACATGCTTCCAGGTCAAGCTGCTTTAAAAATGATAACTGACATTGAAAGGTTGAATAAAGAGCATTCGTTCTAAAGGGAGCCATTTCTTAGCCAAATAACTGAAACCCTTTAAATGGCACTTGCTAATTTAGGTCTGAGCTGCAAAGAGTACCCTAACCGTAAGCTTAGCACCGCTAAGCTTAGAAGGACCTGGCGTCCCCCCATTTGAAAAATAGGTTCGCGATGAGATCCACCTCAACCGCGAGCACTCTTAAGCATGAGGCAGCCCCGTGCAATCGTATTTAATTTATTCCTATTTTCAACCAGAAGCGGAAAGATATCACCAAAAATTAGAATGTCTGCTGGAGTGTTCCCGGCGCCTCCCTCACCATTTGTTACCACGATGGAATCGGTGATAAATGTCGCTTTCTCTGGAACAGGATGAAAAAAAACGCCTCTACATTCAAAAATATGAAAATGAAACGGAGCTATTACTACTGGAAAAATCCCCTTTTTCCCCTACCCCAAAGGGTCCCTACATGTTTAAAACATCTTTTTCACTTCACAGAATTTTACAAGCCTTCCCACCAGCTTACTTTTTAATTAAAACGTTTCCGTCGGTGTCAGACCTTTGAAACTTCACATTTGGTTTAAAGGTTTAACAGTTCAGAGCATTTGTGATTTTTTGCATGAGGGAAAACAAAAGTACCACAGGTTTCTCTTCTTAAGTGATGCGAAAGCAGTCGGGGGCGATGCTGATCACCGCTGACGTGTTGCGTGGCCCCGTGCCCTCCAGACTATTGTCCCCGGTCTGCAGAGGGCACCCCGTGTCCCCTGGCAGGGCCGCTGACAAAAGACACTCCTGAATCTTGCACACGAAGCTGTGGCTGTTTTTTTTTTTTTTTTCCAGGTAACTTTGATAATGATGAGTCATTTCTGTATCGGCTATCCATAATAATGCTCTGCCATCACCATTATTATTATTATTATTATTATTATTATTATTATCATTATTATTATTATTCTCTGCTTTACTTCCCTGAATTTCATTCAGATTTTTATAATCTGGTACTCCTTGTGAAACGACGATCTGTAGGTTGAAAGGAAGCGTCTGTGGCTGTCACGGGTGCTTGAGTTCCTAAGAGGCGGTTCTCCTCCTCCTCCCTTCTTCCGATTTGATCTCCATCCCTTTCCGTCCTGTCTTTATAGCAGCTGCCCGGGGACTCGCCATCTGAGGACGCTGAGTGAGGGGCGGGAGGCCGGGGTCCCCCGGATGTCACAGCGCTCCTCACTCACCCCCACCGAGGTCTGCCCTTTGCCTGCGTCTCTCCGTGGGGCACGGCCAGGCTTCGCGATGGCCCGTGTCTCGCGTCCCAGGGCGCCCGGCCCACGCGGGGTGCGAGGCAGCCGCGGAACTGGAGAAGGCCCCGCAGAGGCGAGGTGGGGCGAGGTCCTGACGCCGGCCGGGGCTCGGGAGGAAGGCGTGAGGGCGAGCCACGGTCCGCAGGCGCAGGAACTGTGCCGAGCTCCACGGGGCGAGTGCGCCATCGGTTGGCGATGTTCGGCTGAGAGAAACACAGAATTCATTCTTTTCAAAACATGGAAGGCAAACTGATGGCCTGGTGTCCAGAGGAGCTGAGGACGAAGGCATTAAACCCGAGAACATCAGTCCGCATCCGCAGCTTTTGAGGTACGTGGGTTTTAGCTACAGAGGCTGTGTATCACCCCCCCACCCCCTGCATCATGACACCCGGTTCCTGAAGCCCCCGGGCGGGTGCGGGCAGCTGCAGTCCCCCGTGACCTCGTGTGAACCCGGCTGGGTCTGCGAAGCCCTCGCTTCCAGACGAGGTCGCGTTGCGGGTCCTGGGCTTAGGACTTGGCCATGTGTTTTTGGGGACACAGTTCGCCCACCACTCATTGTCCCCGGAAGCGGTGGCATTTGGCCGGGGGAAGGGGCCTGGTGGGTTTGGACACGCACGGTTCTCCCCCCCGGGGTGGGGGGGCAATGTCTTAAGGAGGGTTTCTTCAACGCCCCCAACGAACTCGGGGCTCTCCCTCCACTCCCCCCAAGAGCAGCAAAGGCCCCCCCATCCCACGCCTTAACGTGGTCCGCCTTGGCGCCCGGGGGAGGAAGCCATGGCCTGCGGACCGGGAGAAGCAGGGGTGCCCGCGCCCCCACCCCGCCCGGAGGAGACCTCGCACACCATAGGGCGAGGCGGGGTGCCAAGCCCCAGTGGGCTCCATTCTCCGCGCCCACACTCTGATCCAAGGCGACGCCCAGCAAATACTGAACGAATGGCGGAGCCTGGGCCTGCCCAACGGGGATGTGCGGGCGGACCCTCCCCCTGCCCGGGGCTCCCCCTGCCCGGGGCCTGCTGCCCGCGAGGGGGAGGCCGCCCCGGCCTGTGGTTCCGTTTTTAACATTTATCACGCTGTCCCCAGGACACTCCGTCCTGAGCAGGCGGAGCAGAGCGCCGAGGCCGGCTCACTCACCTGTGCCCGGGGACGGGTTCCGGGGGTCGGGTGCCTTTAACGCTCAGGCGCTTTAAGAGTCGCCAGGCTTGCCGTGGCTGTGTATCCCCTTTGGTCCATAATCACAGCTAATGGGCTGGCCACAGAGGCATCAGGGACGTAAAATGGTCTAACACTACATTGACTATAAATAGCAAAGCCATAAGTGACATTACTTTGCAGATAAGAAACAATCACATCATTAAGCAAAGGTGTTTAGTGCATCAGTCACCCTAACTTTGATTTATAGCGGGGTATTTGTCTGTCACCAGCACAATGGAAGCTATAATGCAACTCAAGGGTTTAAACAGAAAATTAAGATGAATATTGCTGCTAGCGCTTTGGTTTGCACAGATGCAAAGTGGGTGGGCCTCCCTAGCTGCCTGCAGGGCTGGCCTGGGCCCAGCTTCCTGGGCCCAGAGGCTAAAGACTGCCTGGGGGTGGCAGAGAAATCAGCCCGGGGGGCGCGGGCTGGGCCTGCCCAGGGCAGGAGGCGGTGACAGCCAGGAGACAAGAGGCCTCCCAGCCTGGGCTTCTCCACAGGGAGTAAGCCATCCCCAAAGGCCAGGGTGCCCCCTTTTATTGCAGATTTTACCCCAGAAACAATGACGAGAGTTCCTGTGACAAACGTCGTGCTTTAGAACGCCACCTTGTTCAACACGAATGCTCCGGTACTGAATTCCATGTTAATCCAGAAGACACTTGGGAAACCTAGGGTGGGCCGGGCACGGAGCCCGCCGGGACGTATGTGAGGAACAAGGCAGTGTCTGTCCTCCAGGGACACGAGACGCCCCGCCCCCCCGACCCAGGACCCCGCAGGGTGGTTGGTGGCTCGGCGTCTGCCGGCTGAGCGAGTGTGAGCTGGCTGACTGTGCGAGCGAGGAGAGTGTCATCGGAGGTATGGTGGCACGTGGGACTCAGCAGAATCCTCTGGCTGGGAACGTCAGGAGAGAGGAAGGCCTTTCAGGACCTTCGAAGGCTGCAGAGATTCTGGGCAGAAATGGGACAGGGAGGTTCCCAAGAAGATGCCACTGCTTGTCAGAGACACGGGCGTCTGCCTGGGGCCGGCTGGGACACAGGGCTCCAGCGTGGCTGCTCCACCAGCCCGGGACGGGGGCTCGGGGAGGAACAGGCTAGAAAGACAGCGGACGACTCGGGAGGGGCTTGCGTGTGTGGGGGGGAGGGCGCACTCGCTCTGGTGGCTGATGGAGTCGCTGAGGCTCCTCCTGGACGAGCCGCATGGTCTGACTCGGGGGGCAGCAGAGAAGAGGCAGCGGACAACCTCAGGCTGTGGGCTGTGGGCCGGGAGGGGCCGGGGGCGGACGCCCGGGAGGGATGCGGACAGTGGCAGCTGGGGGCGGGCCCAGAACAAGTCACCGGTTAGGCCGAGGTGAGCACCCAGCTCAGTCTCAGGTGTGAAGCTGAAGGTGCTGGTGGGAAGCCCTGCGGGACAGGTACGTCTGGAGGCCACCTCTGTGCAGGAGCTGAGATGTGGGAAGAGCCACTTTCTCGAGATGGTGACAAACTCACCAAGACGATGGAGCCGACCTCTCTTCAGACGCGTGGTTACTACGTGGCTCCTGGGGCGTGGATGAGACGCTGTCCAGTGAGGAAGGCACTCGCACAGTGGTCACTCACGACGCCCCTCCTGCACGCTTCACCTTGCTGGGCCCTGGGTCGGGGAAGGGCCAGAGCAGGTGAGCCCCTCCTGCAAGAGCCTCAGCCCCCTTCCTCCTCAGGACCCTGCCCGCCGCCCGGACACGTCGGATGCCGACAGCCTGTAGACCCTAGAGAAGAAAACCCGCCCTCACCGCCAGGCACCAGCCTGTGCTTCAGGTGTGACGAGCATCCCCGTCTGCATTTAGGAAAGGCATGGGTCCCCGGGAAAACGCAGGGAACGCGGCGTCTTCGGTGGAGTTCCTCGAAGGCCTGAGTCGATGAGGAGTGATCTCGGTGCTGTTACGAAGTCTCTTAACCACCTGCTCAAAAACGCTATGAAAATCCGAATATCCTCTGGTGCATGTTCTGGAAGCAGCAATTTCGAACGGCTCAGCATGTCGCTGCAGTCTGCCAGACCAAACCCGTCTCTCAGCCGGCATCGCTGGCCCTTCCAGATGGCCCCAAGTGGGGCAGACGCCTTTGCAACTGCACGCCCAGTGTCACGGCACCACGTTCTCGTCCAGCCGACGTTATCCGAGAGCTCCCGGCCCGGTCGGCAGGCCAGGGCTGCAGCCGCGAAGACCGCGAACGGCCACCTCGTAGGGTCTGGGGCGACGCAGGGGCCGCGGGGTGGACCAGGGCCTGGGCTGGCCCGAGAGGCAGGTCGCCCGCCCCCGACCGCGTCCGACTCCTTCCTTTATGCCTGGCGGCTGGAGGAATGGCTTTCCGCTGTCACGCTCAGCCACAGCCACGGCCACAGCCAGGCTTCTCACGGACACAGGGACACCCTGACCGCTCCCGTGCACCCCAGCCCGACGCCCGCTCAGCGCTCCCTGATTCAGATCTCGTTGATTTTTGCCGGTACACATCCCAAGAATACCCTTATTTTAAAAACTAATTTGAACATCCATTTTCACTGTAAGTCAAATGTGTGCGTTCGAAGCTAGCCGTGTTCAGGCGGATGACCTTCCTGGGCAGTGGACGGTGATCAACGGCAGGTGGGCCCCGGCAGACCGTTTCCTGCCTGTGGCCAAGTCCGGGCCGGTTCCCCAGCGCCTCCTCCGCGTCCTCCCCTCTCCATCACCCGTCACCCCGGAGGGCGGCCTGGGAATGCCTCCCTGGTGGCTTGCCGGCCACGCGGAGTCCTGGGCCCCGCCCGGGGGAGCCTGATCCTGCAGGAGTGGTGGGTGACCCAGGACTCTGCACTGTCCGTCAGCCCTGCTGGGGATTTCGCCGTCTGGAGCTTGTCCAGCCTGTCCTCTGGCCTCGAGTGGTGACCCGTGGGGACCGAGGGCAGGTCTGGACTTGTGGGCACCCAGGCCACCGCCTCCTCCCTCCTGCTCCCCCCACAGCGCCACTTCTCCATGACGACCTGTGTTGCCCCCGCCTACTCCTCCACAAGGACGAAGGCACCTCTGCTCCTCGGGGACCCGGCTCGAATCAGCGTGACGTTGCTGTCCCCACGGAGTCACGCCGTGCCGTCTGGGGCTCCGACCGCAGCCGCGAGGGCGAGGCCATGCGTCATGCGTGCTGCCCTCGGTCCCCGGAGCGGTGGCCGCCAGCCCCGGGACGGCCCAGTGGGGCCCAGGCCGGAGCAAGAAGCGAGGACGGACGGGGACGGCAGAGCTTCCCGGACTCACGTCACCCCGCGCGCGAGCTGTTCCGTGTCCTTGTGCTCTGCACGGGGCCTGGGGAGCAACGGGCGTCACGCGGCCGGCTCGACAGGGGGCGGGTGGGAAGCAAAGTGGGTCCACGTCGCCCTGGCAGCCAGGCTCCCGCGCCCCCCGCCTCGGTGTCACGCAGTCTGCCTCTCGGGGTCCTGGGCATGGACGTTCCCCGGGCGCTCGTCGACCGCGCTGACCGCGCTGACGCCCGGGCCCCACCGTAGACGTTGTGGTGGGAATTTCTGGAGGAGGCCTGGACACCTGCATTTGGCAAGCTTCCCAGGCGACTCCGACGCTGCGTCCAGGGACACGTTTGCTGCAGGAAACGGAAAACCCAACTAACGGTGGTCTGCCCGGCACGAACGGTTTTCAGGTAGAAATCTGCGGGGGGGCGGGGGCCGGAGCCACCCAGCGATGCCGCCAGGGCCCGTCCTTTCTGCCCCTTCCACCCCCATTCTCGGGGTGTCCGCTGGCGTCCTGAGGCGCCGTGCCTCATGGCTGCAGGATGGCTGCCACAGCTCCAGACAGAGTCCGGGCTTAAGGCAGGACGGCGGGGCAGGGGGAGGAGACGTGCGCTGGCCTTGACCCCGTTTGCCAGGAAAGTCAAAGCGGCCCCGGGAGCAGCCCCCGTGCGGCCCACGGCCCGCTGGAAGTAGGTTTCATGACCACTCCTGGCCACAGGGAGGCTGGGAAAACGGGGCGGAACACTGAAGTGACCCGTCACCTGCGGCTGGACACGAAAGCTGGAATCTGTTAACTAGTGAGTGGGGGACTGGCGACCCAGCGTGTGTGCCCTAAAACAGGAGTGCGCCCCGCTTCCGTGGGCAACGGGCCCGACGTGGCTCACGCATGGCCATGACGTGAGAAGGGCCTCGGGGACACGCGGCGGCCCCCACTTCACAGCACCTCTGCTCTCATCCTAACACGCCCTGAACAACGACTTTCAATCAATGCCTGGAAAAAAAAACAACCAAACTTTAAGAGAACCATTTCTTTGGGAAAAAGTGAAGGTGGGATGGGAATTCAGGGGGCTCTGTGCCCACAGTGCGAAACTAAAGCACGGAACGAGGTCGGTCGTTCTCTCACCGGTTCCGGGGAGGGACTGCGGCACACTGCGGGGTGCCGCCGCTCCCCGGGGCGGTCCTCGCCGGGGCCTGGAGGGCGCAGGCGGCGGTGCCGGCATGCCGCCCCCGGGAGGTGGGGGAACGAGGACAGCGGCAGCGACAGCCGTGAGATGACGCCCTGTCCTCACCGTGCGGGGCGACCCACGCCCGGGCCCCGGCCCCGCACGGACGCGGCTGCGCGGAGGGCTTCCCGGGAAGACGTGGATGCGAGCGGAGTGCAGCCCTGCGACTCCCGTGCGTAAGCAGGTGACAAGGGACGTCCGTCGGTGGAGCTTCACATCACCGGTGATTCAAATTAATGTGTGCCTCCCTCCGCTCGCCTCGCCCCCGATCCCGCGACTCGGCTCCGTAGCCACTGGAACTCACATCTATTTGTAATCTCGCTGCTTACACTCCACTGAACAATAAAAGAACAATAAACTTAATAAAAAGCCCAAGTGATTGGAAATTGCTCTGGGAATGGCAGTCCAGTATGAAAGCTATAAATTTCCTCGTGCGCTCATGACAATGTCAGCTAATTTTTATGAAAAGCCCATCACAGAACATGGCACCCAGACACTGCGATCACTTGCGCCTCAGCCATCAGACTCCCCCTGATGACAAAACAGGAACACATCATAAAATGATGTTTCAAGCCAGAGATTCATCTTGAAATGCTCACTCTACCCAGAAAGATTTCTTTTCTGACCCTGTCTCGCACCTGAACTTTGAATTAATCATTCCTTTTCTGTACTGGTACACAGTACGGACCGGTGCAATTGCGGAGTGGCGGGGGTGGGGAAGTGGGGGGTGACGGCTAGGAAAACAACCGCCAGAAATACCACCCCACATGACGAACTTGATTGGCCCACATAAGTGGCTCTAAGGTAGACATAATTAGCTCACAGAACAACAGCGGCAATCAGGGAGCCTAAAAACTTAATCTGAAACCATTATCTTCGACAATACACTTTTAAATAAACCATTAGGGGCCCATTTCTCATGCCCTGTAACCCAGGGGGAGCACGCCATTACCCCATCATCCCCTGGGACCGGGCGGGAGAAGAAATTGGGCTTCCCTGTAGTGTCGAAAACATCCTTAAGCCTAACCATCTTCACGGCTTCTAACCTGCTCTTCAGATCCCCCCGATTCTGCATGTTCTAGAAAATCAGGCTGGCTAACACAAAAACACTAGCCGATGACTGAGAGGAAAAATGGCCATCTCGAAGAAAAATGCTCTGTGTAAATGAGCTACGTATCAGCCATGGTAATGCATCCCCTGGTCTCGGAGAGTTTGTAAACTTTATGGCTGCGAGCTGAGGACTGGAGCCCATCTGTCCTGGCCTTGTATGATTATAATCGCCAATAGATAAGGCTGTAACAGTTATGGTCACCCAGGGAGGAGGGGCAGGCAAGCGGGAAGGGGGGGGGTTTAGAATGCACCCAAAGATCAGTGTCACGGCGCTGGGCCCCCCACTGGCCATTCATCTCGTCTCCCTGGTCCTTGCCTCGGAGCCTGGCACCCAGCGGGGCGGCGGGCATCTCTGCCACACTCTGGCTGGGTGAGGCGGAGGGCAGGCTCCCCGTGGGACGCTGGAGCCCCATGCGGCCCTCACTGGGCGGAGGCCTGACCGGAGGGTCCTGCGGCCTCTGGCGGGAGGAGATGTGAGTGAGGGTCGGGTGGGGAGGGGTCCCGAATGAGGGACCTCCGTGTGCTGGGCCTGACCATGTCCTCAGCCCCAAATCCACGGGGCTGGGGGAGAGCTCCGGGCAGTGAGACTCTCAGCAGGGACTGCAGGGTGGCGGCACGAGTGAGGCAGGCCCAGCCCTCGCTTTCCCGGGGGTCTCGAGCTACCCAAGGCCCCTCAATTCTGCAGAGTCAGGGGATGCTTGGGACACGTCTCCTAGACCAAAAATGGCTTTTTTTTTTTTTTTGGTGCAACACACGCCACGACTGTGCTCTCTGCTCGGCTGCTTCTGCCCTCCTGCCTCCCCAGCGCCAAACTCCTGCTCGCCCTTCAAGGCCAAGCTCACATGCCGCCTCCCCTGTGAAGCCATCCGAGATCTCTCCAGGTCAAATGACTCTGTCTACTGAGTTTGTACAGCCCTCGACTGCATCAGGTCACAGGTACCCGCGTCCTCGCCCGCTCCCACCTGGATGGTGGGCAGCCTGGCCCGAGAGCCCCACCTGCGCCGTCCCTGCCACAGAGCCGTCCTCGGTGCCCCCCCGTTTTTAC
>CM053506.1:893020-926155 GCA_028627145.1 Eidolon dupreanum
CTTCTTGGGGCCGAGGAGAGACCCTTCACTTATCACCCCCTTTACGGGGGCAGAAGGGGCGAGCCTTCCACCTGCACCGTTGCCACCCCTCGGGGGTGCATTTTTGGCTGCAGAATTTATGAGTTGCACATTTATTTGATTTGGCTTTTGGTTAATTTTTTTTTCTCCTCTTGTCAGCCTGACACTGTGCGAGCAGACGGACGCGGTCCCCGCAGAAGAGGCCGCAAACGGCGCACCTCGAGCCACTCCGCAGGAGGTGACCGGGCGCTCGCCAGCCCCCGTCCTGTCCCCTCTGCTGCTCGCCGGCAAGGCTCGTGCGACCACGGCACTCCCCTCTAAATAAATAAATCCTGAGGTAAATACGGATGCGCGTCTCGTTAACGTGACCTGTCAAATCCCTGAGCACGGACCCCAAATGGCCCCCTGGGCCTCCCAGTAGTATCTGGAAAGCACATAAGAAAGATGATCGGTGGGTGTGTTTGTGGAAGTCATTAGCAGGGCAGGGGAAGATATGCTTATGAGTCCATAACTCTCTGTGACGGAACCTCAGCACCGGCTATGTGATAGCTTTGCTAACGGAAGGAAGGGACACATGGCCCCAGTTCCATGACAATTGTCAGGAACCCCGAAAACTGGCACGGGGAAGGCCTTGGTTATTTTGTTTTCCTTTGAATCGACGTGGCTGCGTGGCACATTTTGTCAACTTCATGTCTGTTTCTTCGGTACCTCTGATCACCCAGCGGCAAGGGAACGTATGATCCACGTTTCAAAGAACGGCAAATATCGTCGAAGGCAAAATTTATGTTAGAAAAGGTCCAATGAACAGAGAATCCATCTGAATTCTTAAAAATCACACAGTGTTGGGTTCATTCCGCATTACCTGTGCCATGCACCCCGCTTTGGGGTTTAAGAATCAGTATGGCAAGATTCACATTGAACTCCTCAGGGAAATCCCTACAGCGCCTGTGCTGTTGATTCTGGAGGACACTGAGTTGATGCTTCTCCACCAAAGAGCTTTTGCATTTCGGAATTCACGAACGGGAGCTTCAGCCTGGCCCAACGAAGATGTGGTCATCGGATCCCGAGGAAAAACGACCCACCCACGCGGAGGGGCGCTACACCCGCTCGTGCGAGCCCTGCTCCTGCTTCTCTGAAGGGGTCAGACCCGGCGAGATGCAGGGAACTGCGTTTCCAGGAGGACGGTGTACGGGCCACCAGCGAGCGGACGAGTGTAGACTCCGATCGGGGTCTGGAGGACACAGTCGCAAGACGTAACTGTTGGATTTGATGAGAGAGGGAAGGAGGCGCGAGGTACCATGGAGCACTTTGTAATCATTTATTAGTCTTCGAAAGGGTCCTGAAGGTCCTTGAATTATAATAGAAAACGGTGGTTATAAATCAGGCCGTCGGCACGAGAGCGAGCCTCCAGCACGGGCTTTCGCGAAGGGGCTGCCATTTCGGGCCCTCCGCTTCGTTTGTAAGCAGAGAGGCAACGGCTGACAGCAAGATGCACTTGATCCGTTTTCTCCTTTTTTCGAGCTGTGTTCCTCCTGGCTCAGCCCGCGTCGCTGAAGCGACGCTGGACCCTCTTTTATCAAGAGCGGGGTTCCGAGTGCTTCTGACCTCTTGGCTGATTGATGCTTTCACGGACTTTGGCAGACCAGGCTTAAAAACGATTTTATTTAACATATCTGGTTGAGCCGACCGTCAGGATTCTCGGTCCCTTCTTCCTCCCCCCACTAACTCGGCCCTCCGTTTCCGCTTGGCTCGCTTTCTTTCCGAATGGCTCCTGTCTCATCATCTCCCAAGGTCCCCCTCCCCGATTCCTTCGCCCTTAGTCTCCCTCCCTCCCGCCCGCCCCAGCTCATCGGGAGAGGGGCCGCAGGGGCACGTGCCCGGAGGTGACGGGAGGCTCATCGGACGCCCTCCCAGCCCAGCACCGGCCGACGTTGGCCCTGGCAGTTCTCGTACCCGATGTCCGGGGCCAGACCGGACCGCACTCCCGGTTCTGCGGGCGAGCCGGATGGACACGGAGGTTCCGAGTGGACTTGGAACCTCTCCCAGGCCTTTCAGAGGACACTGGGGACTTTCACGGCCGCCTCCTCACAGGTGTCTGGACACAAAGGTGCACTTTCCTTAGCAGCACCTAGTAAGAGCCTCGTTGTCCCCGGTTTGTTCTGTTCTCAGAATCGGGGTGAACTGAACTGGGCCGTTTGGAGGAGCCTGTTTCAGCCGAAGCTTCACGTTCATGTGTAATTTGCGCATTGTAACCACAAGTCCAGAGGGAAGTCGAAATTGAGAAATGCCATGTACAAGTTTATTTTCTAATTTTATTAGGGTTTCCGGTTCTAGGAAGTTATTATTTGGCTTTTTACTTTGTTTGCTTAAACGCAATTCAGGTTGTTTTTTTCCCCAAAAAAGCAACTTCTGTTTTCCTTTAAATGAATTATTTAATTACCTAATGGAATTTTCTTTCATGAAAACCTTCATATAAGCAATAGGAATGTATTTCAGTCAAACTCACTCTGTTTCTCTGTGATTTGGCCCCTGCCGTGTGGGCCGCGGTGTTCTGGTTTCCAGGCCGATGCATGCGTTTCTCCACCATGCGCATTTGCAGTGAAGAGTGGTTTAAATGATCTGCTTTGTTCACTGCTTAATTATGTTATTTTACTGTTTCTGAAAACCTGACACGAGGCAAATTTACATCGCTGTGCTCCTAATTAGCCAATAATCCTTAAGGGTTTGAACGACACGTACTCAGAGCAAGCTCCTTCTCCGCTCACCGTGAATTTCCTCGCGTCGGGTTAAGAGGATGTTAGGTTCTGGGGCAGGGGGCATCTTGGTGACAGCGGCCCTCGACACGTCTGCCCCCGGAGTCGCGAGGCGTTAAAGCCAAGCGATGACTTCAGCAGTGTTGTAGAGCACGTTACGGGAAATCAATAACTACGGCAGGCCGTCGGCGAAGACGTGCTCCGATGTCACCGGACCGTAAAGCGCCTCACAGGTGCCGCTTCTGCTGCCGAAGTGAAGTCAGCTGAGCCTTTTGCCTGTCACCCGCCCCTGCCGTGTATGCTTCACACTACGGGTCACGCACGTATCCACGTCACCCGACTTAGGGCCTACCTGGCCCCGCAGGCCGCCCGTGGACACTGGTGCGTGTTTACCTGGCTGTCCCTTTGTCCCTTTGTCTCTCCCTGTGCCCACACCTGCTGGCTCCCCGAAGCCACGAGACCCTCTCGTCACTCGCCGCCTGGGGTCGCTACCAATTGCTGCTCCCTACTCCTTTTTCCTAACAGAAGCTCGTTTCATCCAGGTGTCTGGTGCTAGGCGCCCACGTGCTTTGGAGACGGCCGGCCGCGTCTTCTTTCCGGGGTGCATCAGGACCGGTCCAAGCCGATGCGGCTTAAACTACGTGGATCGTCACTCACAGCAAGAGATGCACCTCGATCGCAGCTTGTCACGCACGCGAGTCGGTGGGAATGTGCGTGTGTGTGTTCCCATCGAAACCTGGGCTCGGATTTCAATTAAAACGCGCGAGTTGGGCCCTACTCAACTGACTTCCTTGATTTCACTTTGCCGTACACGGTCTAAGCCGACCGCGGTTGTTCTGTCGTCCTCGCCAGTGACTGGTTTGGGCCAGGACACGGGAAATGAGTCTGGCCAGCGAGAAGCCGAGGGCTCCGCCGAGAGCTTCCGGCCCCTGGCAGAGTGACTCGAAGGCATTTGCCGTCTCCCGCTGCTCGTCAGGCCGCCTGCCCGTGACGCCGGGAGCCGGGGCGGGCGGGAGAGGAGCCGGGCCGAGGACGGCAGAGGGGAGGGCGGGAGGCGGCCCGGGCCCTGATTACGCTGCCGCATCGATCAGGGCTCTGCCAGGCCGGCGCAGGAATTCTCCTGTGAGACGCATTTCCCCGTTGTCACAGCCAGTCCGAGTGGAGTTTTCTGTCACCTGCAGCCACAAGCTTCCTACCTAATCTATGTCTCCGCTGTTGCTAGGATTCAGACAGTCCCAGCTGCGGCCGGCGGGTCGCGATGCTAACGGACCAGCGCCCCGCTCCAGTTCAAAGAGGAAGGTGAACTTGGAGCCTTTGGTCCTGCCACGGGCACCGAACACTTTGTTTTCCTTGGCCCATGGGACTGGTTTTGGGACCCGATTCAACAGACCACGGGACTCTGTGAGTCGGCCTCTGCAGTGTGGGCCGTTCGTAGGGCACCTGGAAGGTGCGTGAGCAGTCACCTGTGACCTTGCTGCTCCCCGTTTGGGCTTCGTGTGCCATGGTTGTGCATGCTCCACCGTGAATGCTTAAGTGAGGAGCCGCACGTCGAACTCAGCGGCTTGAGGACGTGGCTTTGTAGCTCCCGCCCTGTTTTTGTGGACTTGTTACCTCTTGAAAATGACTCAGTGACGAAGTGTTCCCAGTGCAACACCATCCGCACAGCTCCACGCTGAACAAGCTGTGCTGGAAAGAATCGGAGCATTTGCAGCCGAGACGGGGAATTCTGGACAAAGTCGAGAGTGAAATGGAGGTGGATGCCGGCCTAGGCCTCTTGTGAACAGTTCCTCCGAGAGTCTAAATGGAAATAAAAGGAAAGGTGACCGAGGAAAGTGCGTGAGCTTCACCTAGTGCAGACACCACTCACGGTGAGGCTGAAGGTGGAAGCGTGGGGAGCAGCTGTGTCCGATGGCGCACGGACCCCAAGTAAGCTCGTTGGAAGCTTCAGCCTCGGACGCGGGTTTGCGAGGTCTTGGAGGTGTCCGCAGCCTGTGAAGGGGCGTCTTGCCCGCGTCGTGGGTAAGTCGGGGTGGCAGGAGGCGCAGTGTGCAGGAACTGCGACGGTCACTTGACCTCCCGCGGTCTCGCGCCGTGCACCCCCGTGGACTCGCGTGGCCTTCCTGCCCCGTCTCGGTGACGCGTCTCCGCTCAGGCCCTGGGCAGGAGGCACTTCGACTTGCATGGAGTGAATTAATTAAACGTTTTACAGCACGAGGGGCGTGAGTGGGTTCCGAGAGGCGGGCACCAGAGGCAGGAGGGGGGGAAGCGAAGGCTCTGGTGACAGGTGGGTGGCGCCCGAGGACGAGGACGCGGGGCTCCAGCCAGGCCACCGGCCGTGGCCAGACCTGCGCCCTGGACGCAGCCGTCGCTCGTGTCGGTGGCTTCGCCTCTGCTCACCGGCCACGGCGGGGTGGCCGGGGGTGGCCGGGGGTGGCCGTGGGCCCGGCGGTCGTCCGTCCGTGCTGAGCCACCTCCAAGCATGTGGCCAGCGCCGAGGACCTGTCTGGCCCGTCGCCGTGAAGATGCCGCCTTGTCGGTGAGCTCGCCGTTCGTCCAGGGCGCACGTCCCAGGACCCTCCGCAGCCTGGCGGGGGCGCCTGGCGTCGGGAAGAGGCCGTGTCAGCGAGGCGGGGAGCGGAGGGGACATGGAAGCTTCCAGACAAGACTGGGGGCGGCACCGAGGGCTGGGGAAACGGGCTGAGGGGTGGGGGCCTCGGAGCTTCCCGTCTGGGGTTCACCAATTCGCTTATTAACACAGATGTCATGCCTTGGTGCCGTGCCCGAGCTAATCCCACCGACTGGACATCCATCACTTGGTCCCGGGTAGGGACGGGGGGGTTGTTCCTGATGAAGGTGAATCTGCTCCCCGAAGGCCCGAGCCAGCCTTCCGGCGCCCGGCCTCCCTGGGGGTTCCGGGGTCCCGACCAGCCGCAGGGACGGCCTGGTGATGCGCGACCTCCGTGCGTTGCCGTCCACGCCGCAGGTGCCGACGTGCGCGGAGCGGTCAGCTGCGGGGATCTTTCCCTAAGCCCAGACACCGGCAATTGGAGGTTTGTTGAAAAGGTGTTTTTCTCTCATGTCTGTGTTTTGCAATTCCTGAGAAAACCCAGGGTACCCCCTTGAGGTGTTACTTATGCTATAAAACCGGTCGCTTTGGGGAACCTTATTTCATTTATTCGTCTTTCGAAACTGAATTGCTAGAATCTAGAGGAGATAACCGTTGAATATAAAGTGTTTTGTGGCTGCTTCGGCCGACACTTGGAAATGCGTCTACGATAAAAAGCGTGGAGTCGTCAGATTTCTGAAGTTTAAACCACCGTCTCGGGGTCGTTTGGACTTGCGTTCCTTTCAGCCTTCAAGGAAAGGACCTTGGCCCAGGTGCCTCTTCTCCAGGACCAAGTGACAAGTGTCTTTAGGGTCGGAGAGGCTTACGGATTTTTTTTTTTTTTTAATTGAATGTATTGAGGACACGTTGGTTAATAACATGAGATCAATTGCAGGTGTGCAACATTGTAATTTGATATATTCCTATCAATTCTAGAATCTTCCACGCGTTGGGTTCTCAGTTAGGTGTTTGTTAAAAATAACCGTGGATCTTGACATCTGAAACACCAGGGGCTGGCCTTTCTGTCACGGTGACAGCGCTCGTTAAAACCCAGGTCCCTGGCATCCGAACACCCTGAGTTCCCGCTCCACCCACACCCCCCGGGCTTCCAAGTGACAGCACTGTCATTAGCAGCTTGAGCTGATTACAGGAGACAGCAACTTAACAGAGTGAAACTTCAAAAATTAAAACTGGCAAAAACGATTGTTATTGACTGAAATGGAAAGTGAGTTGCAATTTGGAACTAAATTATTTATAAACACCGCCGCTGTCGCACCTGAACCGCGCGGACGGTGAAACCTGCTCCTGAAACGTCTCACGCAGCATGCAGGGTCTCAGCCTCACGTGGGAGTGCTCGAAAGGGCTCTCGAAATGCGTCCAGACGCCTCACACGCAGTCACCGGGGAGCCGACGTGCAGGACAGGAGGAGACGGGGCCCGAGGACAAACGGGCGAGGGTGACTCAGGAAAACATCTAAACCAAATGAACGTGACCTTCTCCATCCAGACTACCGCTCTTCATTCAAAATTTAGGCAGACATCGGGCAAAATGTAATCACTTTTCAGCATTACTGTACCGCATAGCATTTTAGAGGCGCTTTGTGATGATAATCATGTAGTGAACTTGAAACCACCCCTAATTAAACTGTCTGCGTCCCCCAGCATTTTCCTGTAATGATGTCAAACCGTGTAGCAATTAGTTGCACCTCCATGAATGTAAACACTGTTTGTAAATCATATAAACTTAACCTGGTTTGCTTATTGAAAATCTCCTCAAAAGGAATTAATTAGATTTGTGTGTTTTAGAATCACAATTTATGGGATCATTTTGGAATCTTTCACTGAAATAAAATTAATTCTTTTTCCCTGTGATTCCTACAGATGGAATCTCTCTCACGGGGGGTGGAGTGGGGTGGGGGGAGGGGGCTGCAAGGGAAGATCCAGCACAATTTTATTTCTGCGACAACTGGTGAAGTGTGGGATTTAGGACAGGGGTTTGCTGTGTTAACCCAGTTTTCAGATATTTTTCTCCGGAGGAAGGTGTACATCATCCGAAGGTGGCTCCTTTCCTGCATCTTCCACCTTCTCCGGCCTGAGTGGAGTGTTTCAGGCTCATTGGAATGTGAAGTTTGGGCATGAAAGCGACCTCGACGCGGCCACACGTCGCCCTGGAAGACTCCGGCCCCAAGCTGCGAGGGAGCAGTGGCAGGAGTCACGGGAAGCAGCCAATTCCAGACAAAGAGATCGAACACACACGGCCGATGCCCGAGTGTTTTAACTCAGGGGTCTTTCCTCTGCCGACAGGGAGCACAAAAGGAGAGGGAGCCAAGTTTTAAATTTAGCATGTTTCTGTTG
Source organism: Eidolon dupreanum (assembly GCA_028627145.1). Classification (NCBI taxonomy): domain Eukaryota; kingdom Metazoa; phylum Chordata; class Mammalia; order Chiroptera; family Pteropodidae; genus Eidolon; species Eidolon dupreanum. The sequence continues at coordinate 900,751 of CM053506.1, forward strand.
CGATTTTCCTGCTGAAACCTTGGGTCCTGGTGGCGGATGGTTTACCTGAGCCATCAACGACATAGCACATTTATGGTTATTGTATGTTACAGGTTGATAGATTTTTATATTCTGTCCAAGTCAGGATCTTACACCACCTGGTTATTATTTAGTAATTTACAGTGCAGTCAGGCATGTTTGGCTTAATGTAGGATAAACTTATAAATCTATTGTTCCTCCACTCGCCGGGGTTGGTGTGCAATGAACTACAGAGGTGGATGCGTACATACATTTCAGCTCTGCTTTTCCCTTTGATAGGGAAGCAGGCAATAGATAACACAGTGACAGTAGCATCCCAGGGGACGGCAAAATGTGAGAGCAACACTGCGTCAGGTTAGCAGGTCATTATTGTATGAGCCGTGAACCATTAATGGACTGCTCCGCCCAGCTCAATCTGTGTCAGATTATGGCTCTTGGCAGGAGAATTGTTATCTAATAGCTAACTTTGCTTCCTCGCTATCGTCTTATTAGTTCCTCTGATAAAAATGTGCACAGGTATATATTAATAGGAGACCTCACCGGGGAAAGGCGAGATCTGGAAATTTCCCCCCGTTTCTGCAAACAATGCCTGCGTGTTGATTCTGCTTGGGTAGTTCTTTGAGGTGACGGCATTCTATTCCAGGTGTTTTTGGATGTCCTAGAAAGTACGTAGCCAGACACATGTGCTAATTAATGCAAAAGACTCTGCTACTGATATATTTTTTTTGCTGATTATATAAAATGAAGAAACGGGGGGAGCAGAAGGAGGAAATTAGAAGGATTTATCCCTCTCACCATGACCCTAAGTCTTCAAACAACAAGAACCCTGGCATACTTTTAAATTCTGGGAAGTCGACCATTCTCAAAACAATAGCAAAAAAGAAATGACTGTCTGGCACTATATATTTTTTATCGTGTGTAAAACAGACAAGAAAAGCATATTGTTTATGTGTGGCTTCAGATAAAAGCCTGCATTTTTAGGAAAAACAAAGCATTCCTGGTTTTTGAGTTTTAGTGTCAAGAAGTTGACGCTGTGCATGTGGGGCCAGGAGTAGAGTATTTCTGCCATCTCTTGGAGAAACAAAGGCCGCCACATGGTTTGTTTCTTTGTTCTAAGCCCCTCGGCCACTAGGCATCTCCAGAGCCAAGAAAATGAGAACCCTAAGAATCTCAGGAAAGACGGGTGTGCAGGTGAGTTTGGACTGCGATTATGGCCCGAAATCCGTGTGCTGGATTATGCAAATAATTTCCTGGACGTTCTCTATAATGTCAACAACGTGAAGGGCTGTTCGTAACAAACACTAGGCAGGTCCGGCTGTGCATGCCAAGGATGTTTTCCCCATCCCCACCGCCCGCATGCAGACGGTGGCCTGGGAAGCCCGGTTCCCATGGGCTGGGGTCCGTGGGTTCTCCGTGATTCTGTGCTGACCTCTGACCCAGTCACAGCATCTCCTCATCTACATTCCTTTTTGACTCGACCGTGGATTTGAGTTTAACAGCACGTGCCACATGGCGATTACAGCAGCATTAAATACACTTTGAATTCTGAGCATTGTTTTCTCCCTTGTCTTTATTTTGGTATTACTAAGTGAAAACCTGTAACATCAAATGCCTGAATTTAATGATTAGTACCTTACTTGCCTTCTCAGCTAAAAACACTCAAGTCATTATGGTTTATTTTAAAAGTCCAATTTATATTCTGAATTTTTTATTAAAAATATGACAAGTGCGTGAGGAGGCATGTTATTACTTTGTACTCATGATCTTTTGAGAAGCCTTGGCCCATTTAATTATTGGATAAAGGTAATTTCAGGAATAAAATCCTGGTCCTAGGAAAAAAAAAAAGCTGATATTGAATGAGACATCTTTATCATAAATAAATTCTGACGAGAGATAAGACAGAATCATCTTCCACCCACTGAAATGGCTAAAATTTTCAAAGCTGACAATACCAAGTGTTGACACCGACACAGAGCTGCTGGACACTCATATGTTACTGATGAGATTAGAAACGGTACGGCCACTTCGGAAAACAGCTCAGCACTATCTTATCAAGTTAAACAATCTAATAATTCCACTGGCATTATACATTTTTTATCATGTGTAAAACAGACAAGAAAAGCATATGGTTTATGTGTGGCTTCAGATAAAAGCATGCATTTTTAGGATTTGCCCAAGAAAATGAAAACAGATATTCACACAAATGACTCGTACACAGATGTTCATAACAGTGTTATTTATACTAGTGTGCACGTGCACACACACACACACGCCAATACACAAACACACTCCGCTGAAAACAACCAAATGTTCATCAAGAGGTGAGCAGATCAACACATTTCTGATATGTCCACCCAAGGAATACTATGCAGCAGTGAAAAGGAAAGAATCTCAGAAATCTATGGTAAGCGAAAGAAGCCAGATACAAAAGGAAGCATATATGTTGCATAACCGCTGATGTGAAATCACTGACATCACATTCTAGGAAAGAAACACTGGAAAGCGGATGAGTGTCTGCCAGGGGCAGGGATGAGGAGGCTGTGACTGCAAAGAGGCATGGGGAAACTTCTGAGCTGAAGGAAATGCTACAGCACTCTCTAGAATTGCCCAAACTCATCCAACGGTACAATTAGAATGGGTAACTTTAGTATATCTAAATCATACTTCAATAAACATGGTAAAAACAGACAAGACAGAATGTTTTCTCCCTTTAAAAATATGACTCGAATGCCAGAAACATCTCAGGAAAGCCTGGGGTGTGTCCGACCACATCTACGTCATCAAGGCACAGTCGGAACATGGAGGAATGGCTGGGGAAGAATTTAAAACTGTGATCTGTTAATTCCCTTCACTCTTAAAGTACTGTTAAAACATGTTAAATCGGTATACATGTGGTAGAACATTATTGTGATCTTAGTGTTTATTTCTCTAATGACTAATTGTGGGGAGCATCTTTTCACATGTTTATTTTTCATAAATATCTTTGAAGAAGTAGCTCTTCAAATTTTGGTCTAGTTTTAAAAATTGAGTTGGTTTTTCCTCATTACTAAATTTTGAGAGTTCTTTATATTTTCCAGGTATATCTGGATAAAGATCTTTATAAGGTATAATAAATTCTCCTCGTCGATGCCTTGTATTTTCATTTGCCTAACAGTTTCCTTAGCAAAGAGAAAGCTTTTAATTTTAGTCAACTGTATTTTATCAGTTTCTTTTTATAGATCATACGTTTTGTGTAGTCTGTAGAACATCTTTATATAACTCAAGGCCCCCAAAATTTACTCCTATCTTTTATTCCACATGTCTATGATTTTAGTTTTGACATTTGAGCTTTTTCTCCATTTCGAGTAAATTTTGGTATATCGTGCATATGGATATTCTTCCTGCATTGAATTGTCATTGCACATTTGTATAAATTAATTGTCAGCGTATGCATGGCTGTGTTTCTGGACACTGTGGCATCAATCTACTTGTCAATCCTTACGTCCACACGACACTGGACTGCTACAGCTGTAAAATAAAGCTTGAAACCAGTTAGTCCTCCAATCTTGTTATTCTTCGAACTTGTTTTAGCTATTCTAGGTCTATTTCATTTGCATATAAATTTTAGCATTAGCTTGTTCATTCCCAACAAAAAACCTAGGAGAATTTTGTCTGAGTTTATGCTGAATTTGTAGCTCATTTTGGAGCCAATCAATACATTTTAAAAAATCGAGTCTTCAAGCCCATGAAGACACTGTGTTTCTGCATTTATTTGGGTCTTTCTTAATTTTTCTCAGCAATATTTTTCAGTTTTCAGTGTACAGATGTTGTACATATTTTGTCAGATTTATCCCTAACTATTTCATATATTTTGTTGCTATTATAAATAATGCTATTGTTTTTATTTCAAATTCTGATTGTTACTAGAGTATGGAAATACAATTGATTATGTATCCTCAGCCTTATGAAATTCATTTAATAATTTTTGGGGTTTTTGGTAGAATGTAACAGATTTCCTAAGTAGGAGCTCATGTAAATAGACAGTTTTGTTTCTTCTCTTTCAGAAGCCTTTTACCTATTTATTTTTTCCTTGCCTACTGCCCAGCTGAACCTCTAGCACAATGCTGAGTGGAAGTGTTGATAGCAGACACCCTGTGTCATTGCTGATCACGGGCAGAAAGAATTAAGCCCTTCCCCACGACGTATGATGTCAGTTGCGGATATTTCATGGATGCTCTTTTTCAGGTTTAGAAAGTTCTCTTCGATTCCTACTTTGCTGAGAGCTTTTATCGATGATGGATGTTGGATCTTGTTAAGTGATTTTTCTGGGTTTCTTGAGAAGATCTCACGGTTTTCCCTTTTAGTTTGTCCGTATGGTGAACTACATTGATTTTCCAAGATTAAACCAACCTTGCATTCGTGGGATAAACCTCATTTTTCATGATGTATTATCCTTCTTAATATGAGTGCTTTACGTTTATGATTTCATTTAATTTTGTAACAATCCTATGTGGAACAAATGCTGTTATTGTTCCTATTTTCATAAGAGGAAGTTGAGGCACAGATAGCTTTGTCCTTTGACCAAAGCATATGACTAGTAAGAACTTGGATAGATCTAAGGAGGTAGTCTAACCCAAAGCCTCTTAACTTCCAGGGCAGAAATGCAAACTAGGGCATCACTGACACATTTTCACCTGTGTGCATGGCCATGATTAAATATAATAACGACATTTAGTGCTGGTGGGGGAATAGATACAATTATACTTATAAACTTCTGGTAGGAATATAAATTGATACAAGCGTTCAGAGGAGAGTTTAACAGTATGTCTCAAAATATAAAATTTGCACAAAGATAGTTCAACGCATGTACAAAGATGTATATGCAGAACTTTTCACTGCAGCTTAGGAGATAGTTTACATTTGGCACGTGAAATGATGGAATAGTATGGAACTGTTAAAATGATTATTTTTTTCCACCCGGCTATTTTTCCACTTTAGTAACTGTTATGACTAGAGCAGGTTGTGAGTCAGTGTGTGCGGGCTGATCTCGTTCAGATAAAACTAAGCTCTGGATTTATGCCCATGCACAGGGTTAAGAGAGAAGCCGGAAGGATCTCCCTCGGTAAGCAAAAACAATACAGTTATTTTGCTGCGGGGCGGAGGCTGGGGAGGGAGGAAGAGGCGAGCTGGCCCGAAGAAAGCAGGATGAGGCTGTCGTGGTGCGGCCCAGCGCAGCAACTGTGCCGACTGCGGAGTGAGAGCCCGTGGTCCCAGGAAGCGCGGAGGCCCTCGCAGGTGTCAGAGTATCGGGGCGGGCGGTGGACACTCTAGGACATCGCCAAAGCTCCAAGGGGGTGACAGAATGGCATATTCAGAGGAAAAATTATCCCAGGTGATCAGAACACGTTTGCTAAAATCACCTACTCTGATTCTGTGTTGAGTAGACCACCCCTGGGTTGCGGCACAGAGAATCTCAGGATGCTAAGAATGTTCCAGAATGAGGACATCTCCCGCCATGACAGTTCCATGACAAAGGACCTCCCGGCCTCTGCTTGGTCCCTTCCCACAATCAGAGCTCATCCGATGTTCCTTGAGAAGGACCCGTTGTCACTGGCACCAGCAAACAGCCTTCCCCCGCTCTGAGCCCCGCCCGGCACCCTGCGTCACTCGCCCATTGCCACCGAGAAGGATTCACCTGGTGAAGCCCTGGCGCCACCTGCGGCGGCAGTTTCGGGTCCTCTGTCCTTCCGGGGGGACCCGCCCTGTTCTTCACGTTCCTTTTCTGCTGTAGTTCCTGATTCCCACTGTTCACTGATGCTCGACACAGCGCGGAAGCCCAGGTGTCGCCGATCCATTCTCCCTCCCGGAACTCGGGAACTGCGATCGTGACAACTGATGCCACCCCGCTTTGCACCGTCAGGTCACGTCGGCATGGGCGCAGTGAGACGCGCAGGCCCGTCTCTGAGAACCGCGCATCGCGGCGTTTCTCCTTCCTCCTAGATACTAAGTGTGGAGCTCCACTTTCATTCCCCAAGACACCGCCAGGGTTCGCTTCCGTTTTGGCTTTCTCCGCGAGGACGGGTGTGTGTCGAGATGGCCCGGATCTTGGCTCTGATGTGGATGGTCCGACTTAGCTCCTCCAAGCCGAGTCAGATCCCGCCGTGCCGAGCTCGCCACTCCTTCAGGCCCCAGTAAATTGCAGACCTGGGCAGAAGCTCTGAGACCGCCTTGCTGGGAGGCACACCTCGCCAAATCCACCCCAACCCTGCTCTATACACACGGCTAATTATTTTGTCACCGTGAGTTCAGATAATCTTGTCCTCAGCCAGGCCTTACTTCTCTGTCTACATCCACAGAGCTATCCTCATGGGATTGATCAAATATTTGCCCCAAAGCAAGATGACTTTGGAAAAGCTCCCTGATTCACCCCTACAGACACCTTTAAGCAAAGAAATGTGGCCAGCTTTAAGTGATTATTCTTTTCTTGCTGCTCAGAAAATCTGCTACACCTCTTGCCTTAGCTTCGCTTCCGTTGGCTTGCTCTTGGCTCCCAGCCTCCCAGCATGGCCCCTCCATGCAGCCCCCTGCCCCAGACCCTGGCTTCTAACATTCTCTTAAAGAAAGAGCAATTGCCAGCACCGAGGGGGAGAGAGAAAGCATTCAGTCTTCTTGGTAGATATTTCTAAACACCTACATTATTTACTCCAGTTAGACAAGGCATCTGAAAATAGACTGCTTTTCACTATTTAGTTCGGGGGTCAGCAAACTCTTCCTGTAAAGGTCCAGATAGTGAATACTTTAGGCTTTATAGGCCATATAATTTCTGTCATAACTACTCAATTCTGCATCGTACTACAAAAACAGCTGTAGACAATATGTAAACAAACGAGCATAGCTGTCTCCATAAAACTTTATTTATAACAACAGGCAACGGGCCTGATCTTGCTTCTGGCTATAGTCTGCCAAAGCCATATTTAGCTCATTTTAGAGATAGAACCCAAATCTCATTTTCAAAGAAACAGACAAGGAGAGCGGCACCGAGGACGTCAGGAAGCCCCCTTGCGTGAGACTCTTTGGCACCTGGCTCTTAACCTGTTGAGTTTCTCCGAAGCCGCTCTTGCACACCTGCACCCTCACGCCCACGCAGAAGCCACCGCCCACAGCTGAAATCATCGCGAGTGCCCCTCCCTTCCCTGGGATGCTTCCTCTCTCTATTTGCAGCTTGGAAAACGTTTGTCCCCCGCTCCACGCCAGCAGCTCCATGTCTCCACGTGGCCTTCGTCACGGACACCTTTTGTCTTACAGGTAGTTTGGTTCGAGGAAGCAGGATTTCTACGGCGGCGAGGGTGCCTTGAGACAGCGCAAACCTGAGCTCCCGTTGCCGTTGGGACCTCATCCCCACTTCTCTTTGGAGCCACGAAATAACACATTGTGAGATGCTCAGCCGCGCTTGGAACAGAGGATGTTTGGGACATGTCCTACGTGTTGGTTGTAGGGACCTGGCCGTCACAAGGTGCAAGGTTCTTTTGCTCAGCCCACACCTATGCTTTAGGTCTTTTCTTGCCTACTACAAATTCCTCCAAATAGAGACCCTTTGGCTTAAGAAGTATCTTCATAAAAACATCTGATGGTTAAATCAGTCGTCCACGTGATGGCTAAGTAGGTGCAACTCAAAACCTGGGGTACGTTCCTTTTTGACCAGGAATTCCTACCGTGAAATTTTGAGCACGGTCCTCCAGCGCAGGTCTGTTTATTGCATTTATCAACTGTATACATGTGCCACTGCATTTACAGAGTATTAATGTCTTAAGACAAATGTGCAATTTTAATTAAAATATAACAACATAGTGAGAACTACAATGCCTTTGGGGAACGGTGGCTGAGGGGCCACCTGCAGCCCCACGGGAGCACGTTAGATCAGGGCTCTGAGGGACGAGGGACATCTCTGGAGCCAGACATCCTGCGCCCGTGACCCCCACGGCCTCGAAGCTCACAGCTCTCCAGTGACATTGTCCCTGTAGAGCAGGCATGCCCAGGCTGAGCCAGGCCGTCACAGAAGACCTCTGGAGTGCAGTGTTCCCACGGTGGGGACTGCACTGATGACCGCATGGCCACTGAGCAGCGATCCGGTGCGCCATCCACGCAGGGAGCCCCCGCCGAACCAGCGCCCCGGCTTTCCCGCGCCAGCCGCCGGAGGCCGCGAGGACGCGGACGCCCGGAGGGACACCCGGAGGGACACCCGGAGCTCCCGCGGACTTCGCCGCAGGCCGCTCGAAGCGCCACGTCGGAGGTGGCTTCTCAGGGAATCCTGTGCTTACGCCTTTTGTAAAGAACCTCTCTTATAAATACATCACCACTCCCTTACGTTGGCTGTTTCGTAATCTCTGACTTCCAAAGGTAGGAGCTGAATAGGGCGGGCACACATGTATCTGATGACCCCTGCCTCCCCCCGCCCCGCACCCCCTGGGAGGATTACTGGCAAAGAAGACACGATCATGGATTTTTAGTGTTTTGGAAAAAACTTGAAATCATCCCAAGGGGTGGGACTCATCAGCATCACTTTATTTAGCTTTCATTAAATAGGTATGAAGTCGCCTCCTCGCCTGTAATTCAAAGGCCAGACCACTTTCAGGAATGGAGATTGAGATAGAAAGCTCCTGGCCTGTGGATCCAAGAAGCAGGGGCGGGGTCTTCTTGGCCAGGGTTGGGGATACCACCACATGGGCTTGATCTGTGTTCTCCGGATGAAAGCCAGCTGAGTCTGGACCTTTCTCCAATCTCCTGTGCTCTACGTTTGACACTTCCCAACTCCACACTGTGTGTATTGTTGTAGGTGTTCAAGTTCCAAGAGATTATTTTGTTAGTGGTGATGATGATGGTGGTGATGATGCTGATGATGGTGATGGTGATGATGGTGGTGATGGTGATGATAATTGTGATGGTGATGATGGTGGTGATAATCGTGATGATGGAGATGATGGTGGTGAGGGCGGTAATGATGGTGGCGATGGTGGTGACGATTTTGTGGGTGTATTTGCAGACTCCTGGCTCTGTGAGGGCACGTGTGCGTGCGCCCTGGGTTCTTCGAGGGTGCGTGTGTGGTTACAGAGCTTGTTAGTTTGGCTCATAGGGCAGAAGAGACATTGGCAGTATTCCCCTTCCTCCTGGAATTAATCCCTCTTAAGCTGTTTAAAGAAACACAGTACAATCACCCTTTTGAGCAGGGTTACGACAACATGATCTTTAGAAGTTAAGAAAAAAAAACAGTGGGTTCCACTTGAATTCTAAGCACATTAAAACAAACTTTGAAGTAAATAATCTGAGTTTCTGTTTTCATAAATTACAGTGATAACGTGTAAATTTCCTCATTCAGCTATCTGGACATAAGCCCTTTGTGCTTCCCCGCTCCTAAACTGTGAACCTACTAGAGATTCCTTCACATAAATTGTAAGTATACTTCTTTTTAAAAGCAGAGGCAATAAATCTGGCTGCATTTAGCTAGTATAATCCCATGGCCCTGAAAATGTGCAACGCCTAATATGGGCTACAAAAAAAATGTAGCCACATCCCCCACCCCTCCCTTCAAAAAAAAAAAAAAAAGGCAACATTAACTGTTTCACAAAAAGTTATTTGTTTCCTCTGGAAGCCCAGCCAGTGAGCTTGGGGGATGAAGGGTACATTTCACCTATAGGTTACATGAGCTTTTGTTATTTGTTTTTATACAAAATAAACCGCACAGCTCTTGCTAATGTACAATTGTGCAGAGTTTTGTGGGAATATTTCAAAAGCAGTGTGTATTTTCCCTTGATTATTTCCCCAGATCCTTAGGGATACAGTCCAATACTGGCATATTCCCTTAGGAAAGTATGTTTCATTTATAAACTTTTTCCCCCACTACATAATGAAAACCGTTTTGGCTTAGTATACTGTTCTGGTCAAATTATGTGGCCAAATTCTGTGGAAATCGATGAGGGGGTGACACTCAGACGAAGCCACCGCTGGGCTCCAGGGGACTCACGGGGAAGGGAAGATGACTCACAGACTTTTCACCCCGCGGTTCGTTCTACATTATTCCAATATTTAAATCTTCGAGTATTTCAGATTGAGCGTACAACATATAAACATACGTAAAGTTGCAATGAGCAGAGCCTAATAGCTTTTTTAGACTCCAGAGAGATACAAAAAGACACAAATATAGATAAATGATCAAAAAGGAATAATTGCTCTAACAGCCCTTTGGTTGCCGTATTTAACATATATTCCTTTGCTCCCGGAAAGCGTGGTTCTAGAATGTAAAAAGTAATTGCATTTTCCATTCTTCTTCCCTCTTCAATATACAAGCACCTCTAGAAACCTACTTGTAGAATATTATGTAGGTTTCTCTGCTTCATTTAGCTCCTTTTCTCTTAGGAAAACACATTATGACTTTGTACAAGCCTTGATCGATTTCTTAAGAGGCCTTATCTGATTGCTTTTATATTCTATTGATTTTTCTGAATTAAGTTTTATGGCCCTCAATTATTTTCTTGTATGATTGTTCACATCTACGTATGGTGTACCATATAATTACACAGTGGCGTGATTATGTTCTAGTTGATAATCCCATTTTCATATTCGGCACTTTCTCTTTTTATGGAGATTATCTTCCATATGCAGACCGATCTGTTGAATTCCGTGCAGTGAAGATAAACCCAAATCACAGAAGCACTCGCTCACTGTAGAGGCCACTATCATGCATTTGTGACATCTTGACAGAAGCGTTTATTGCAAAGTGTTGTGATCATCAGCTTCATTAGGAAAGCGTTTAACAATCACAGGAGATGATTTTTATAAACCTGCTGGTCTGCCGACTGGGGGATACGACTATCACAGCACAATTAAGTTTCAAATGGGTTTTGAACACTGATGCTAATATGATTCAGCCCTAGCAGTAGACTGTTGCGTTATACAATCATTTATCATTTGAGGGGAAGTTCTGACAGCGCTCAAACCGCGAGGCCTCGATTAAACTGTCTGCTTTTACATGCTCTTTTGGCAACAAGCGCTGTCTCCTTCAGGTGACGTCTGAAGAAGAAGTTAAGACAAAAACAGTTGGTTGAGGAGAAGTTTAATCAATTTATTAAGCGAGTCGAGCGCTAGAAGATATTTTTCTTATATAGTACGTGTCTATCAAAGCTGTCATAAGTGACAATACAAATGCCGGAATGCTTTATGGCAAATAGATCTCTGCTATTGTTCTAGGCGTTCGGAGCCTTTTATGAATATAAATGTGTGGGAGAAAGCATCACAGGATCCGTTTGCCCTCCTAAAATAATTTATATTCCGCGCGGCACATGGCTGACTGATTTCTTCCTAACATTACAAAGTGGTTGTGTTATTTCATATTGCTGAAATTTGTATTATTATTTTTTACATAAGAGAAGTCTTTTGATCTGCATTTATTAAGGAGAAAGAGATGCCCGCGCTTAACCCAATCTGACATAAATGCTACAATATGTTCATTTTCTCCCACTACAAACTCGATACATTCATATTCAGAATCCTTTATCTAATAGTGCTTATTAGATTGTTTTGGCTACAGCTGCAAAGCAATATATCACTGAAAAATAATAGGTATGTCTTTTTCAGACGATGATGTGATTTGCTTTAGCTACGCTAGCATGAAAATCTGTGCCATTTATTAATAAAAGGCTCTGTTAGATGGACTAACCTGCTTGCCAGTCCCGAGAACAAAAGAGCTAATTTCTCTTTTGTTTGTTAGCAACACTTCGGTGCTGTAATAGGGTTGCCAGGGGTCAGAGAGTGTGAGGCTGGGAGCCGCTTCCTGTTTAATGATTTGTTTTACAGCGTCTAATAAATTTTCAAACATGCATCAACATAATACCGACGAAGAATCTTGGAATGCAAACACAGATGATGTCTAGTTTAAGATGTGATCAGATTTTCATTATCGAGTCAATAGTGCAACGTCTTTCCTCCTCCCCTAATTTTTAACAAGGAGGGCTCCGGGCGGGGCTGCCCGGAAGACGGCGCGGACCGCGAGGCCCCTCGGATTCTCTGAGCTTGTGGCTTGTGGCTTAACAGCGGCAGGTTGATGGTTACTTGAAGTCTTCAGCCTTGTTCACACAGCGAAGACGCCGCACGCATGATATGATGCATGGTGGGTACAATTACCTTCCAGGGAAAACGAAGAGGTGTCACTTCTTTCGTTTTTAGTAGAGCGACTCTTTACAAAGAGGCTTCTTTGCTTAACCTGGGGAAGTCACGTGGACTTCCCGGAAGGAGGCGTTTGCTGTAGGTGTTCCAGGATTGTCGCCGTTCGGCACATTCGAATGTGTCACATCCCGGGAACCACAGCCTGGTGGGATGGACCCAGGGCCGAGAGCGTGCCTGGGTTCTCCGCGTCTGTAAGCTGCCACTTCCTCCATCTGCGGGGGACGGAGAATCCACAGAACTCTGAGGACGGCTTCCACCTGCGACGGGCGCGGCGAGGCGTTGCAGGCTGCGGCGTCGGGGGGCAGAACCCCCTCCTCTGACCGGGCTCCCCGCATCTGCCGCCGAAGGAGGCAGGAAGCTGGCGGGTTGCTTCGTGAAACTCCGCCGTGAAAACGTTGCTTCCCAGCGTCTCAGAGACAACGGCGAGTCTACGGGAAGACGACACGCTCTGTGCCGGGCCCGCAACGCAGACGCAGCGCGCCCTTGACGCGCCCTTGACGCGCCCTTGACGCGCCCTTGACGCGCCCTTGACGCGCCCTTGACGCGCCCTGAGCTTTCGCGGCTGCGCGTTCCCGGGGCTTCCCATGGCCAGCGACAACACATGAAGGTCCCCAGCAGAAGCTGTGTCCAACGGCGTTAATATTAACACGCTTAAGCACGCACCGACGGTGAAATACTAAGGAAGGCGAACAGTCGCCTAAAAATATATCCTTTCTATGAACGATAGCTGCGTAATTTCTTAAAGAAAACAAAAACCCGAATGCGATGCTTTGCTGATTTTCCGAGGGTAGCGTGAAGAGCAGGAGCGCGCGCCTCGTAAGGGGCCCTGGCGACGGCGGCGACGGCGGCGACGTCGAGCTCCTGCTGGCGCAGGAGCTGGCGCAGCGTGTGGCTACGGCAAGCATGCCGGGCTTTGATTTTTTTGGACAAATATTAGGTTTCCTCGCTTCTCTTGTGCGTGATCGAAGGTGCCTTGATCTGATTCAGTCTTTCCTCAGAGAGCTGTGACCTCACAGGGGACCCAAAGCCCGGCGGGGGCACGTGGCCGGCGGGGGTCAGGGGCCAAAGGCGACAGCTGTTCTGGTTTGGTTTCCTCCGGCGTCTCGGCGTCTGAATCTTCAGGGCGAGTGTGTTTGTCTTCGATCAGTAAGAATCGCAGGGTTTGTCACACGTAGGTGACGCGTGGGAGGGTTTCTCGCGATCAGGTAGGTCTCCTGTGATCTGTCCCCGAGGACAGCACTGGGGATATGTGGGGTGGCCCGGGGGAGAGGACCTGGCGTGGGCGTGGGGGGGGGGGTCTGGGAGGCCACCTGCGTCGTCTTCGGGAAGACGCGACGTGTGCGGACAGGGACGGGGCCAGCAGCACGCGAGGGCAAGAGGCGAGTGGCGCCAGAGGGCTCCGCCTCGGCCACGTGTTTGAGGTTTTCTAGGGACGGCGCGTGACCTGGCAATGCGGACGCTCCGCGGGTTTTGCCGGACACGCGTCCTGGCTGTGGGTTGCCCGCCCACGAGGTCCTGAGCAGTGCCAGGCGGGTGGCGGAGCCCACAGACTTCCAGGTGGTGGGCACCGCTGCCCTCGGCCCCCAGCCCCTGCCCTGCCCTCCGCAGGCGTTGACCTCCCGGCAGCGTGGGCTTCAGCAGCCGCGGCTGGCGTCAGAGCGGCCTGGGGCGTCCCCGGCGCCCTGCGTGAGCCACTGCCGGGGGGACGCTCGCGCCCCGGGCGAAGAATGGAGAGAGGCTTGACTGTGAGCCAGAAGTTGGAACATTCATATATTTGAAATAAATGAAATACGGGTTTGGCTCACACTGATGGTGGATGGTGGAGAATATTTTATTACTAAATAGTTCTTTCCGAAAAAGCATGTGTTAGAGGTCCTGTTGAATTAATCTACTAGTGTGTGTGTTTCCTTTTAGAAATATGTATTGCTGGTGATTGGTAAAAATAAAACCATTTAAATTATTTGTATCATAAAATTAGTATATGTTGTTATAGTAATTAGTATTTTATTCAAGTCTGTTGAATGATAAATTATTGGGACTTAAAAATGCAACTGCGCTGTCATATTTGAAACTAAGCACTTAATTTATATGCACTGGTGTTACAGACCAACTAAGTTCCCAGTGATGGCATCCTTATTTTTTCATTTAAAAATAAATCATGTATACCGCCATTTTAGGAAGCAAAAGTCACTAATAGTCAAAACATAGAATAATTATTCAGGTGAGATAAACAGTGAAAATCAAGTATTTCACATGAAAAAGAAGCAGAAAACTTAACTTAGAGAAGTTAGAAAAAGTTCGGGAGATGCTAACTAAATCCTGATGGCTTAAAATAAAGCAGTGAAATTCTTGGTTTTACATAGAAGGACATAAGAAACCAATAGTTAAGAAAGATTATGAAAATCTTTTCCAACCTTTAAACATTCTTTGTCCCCATGCCATTTAGCACATAAATGGTGTCACAGCGCATGACATGCTGTTGTCCTTTGTCCTCACATTACTGGGCATTTAGAATACTTCCAGTCCTTGCGTCTCATGGATAATGCGACAGTGAAGGTCTGTGTGGTTGTTTTTTCCACATAGTTCCTTAAGACAAATTCCTGCAAGTAAAGCTGCTGGTTAAAGAGGATAAATGTCTCAGGTATATTTGGTGTATTTTATCAAGTCGCCTGTCATTTCACATCTGTTGACAAGCTGCAGAAGAGGGGAGGGAAGTCACACTCGGTCCACTTCCTGTGGTTTTGTATCCAGACATGTTAGAACCAATTTATTGTTAAATTATTGACGTTTTCACAACCTCAGAACTGCGTGTTTTTTTTTGTTTGTTTTTTTTTGTAAAATTGTCTTTACTTCTTATGATTATTTGGTTTCGTTGTTGGGCCCAGTACTTTTGTAACATGATTTTAGAGTGCCTTAGTTCTATAATTTGACTTATCTTTTAGTCTGCTGGAGAATGTCTTTAAATACATTTTTCTCTAAGTTTTGTAAGTAGCACACTTTCTACTTGCTTGAACATTTGAGAAATTTTCTCTATTGCTTCTGCTCAAGCATTTCGGGGAGACTTTATCATTGAGTTCCAAGAGTTCATTCTATGTTCTCAATGTAAGTTCGTTATTGAACATTCATTTGGCTTGGAGACATTTCTCTCAGTCTTTGGTTTGCCTTTTCATCCCATTAATGGTGTCTTCAGAAGAGGAGAAGTTTAAAATTTTGGTTAAATCTAATTTATTAGCATTTCGTTTTATGGCTTGCATCTTTTGTGTTTTAGCTATGAAATTATGCCTACCCAAAGGTTTGAGGAATTTTGTGGTTAGGACTATGATCCATTTTGAGCTGATTTTGTATATGGCATTAGTTAAGTAAGAGCCGGGGGGCATTTTTTTCCATGTTGATATCCATTCGTTTTTCTACCATTTGTTGAGAAGCCTATTCTTTTCTTCACTGAATTATCTTTGCCTCTTTGTGAAAAATAATTTGGCCACGTGTGTGTGAGTCTACCTCTGTATTTGCTATTCCGTTTCATTGTCTGCATGTCTGCCCACACCAGAACTCCGGCTTTACAGATGTCTCAGTTTCAGATAAATCCTATAACGTTTTTTCCTCTTTTTCAAACGTATTTTGGCTATTCTAAATCTTCAGCATTTTCATATAAATTTTAGAATTAAAAAAAACCCTCCTGGGATTTTGGCTGGTACTTCACTGAATTTATAAATTAAGTTGGAAAGAGTTGCATTTTTAATAATGAGATTTCCAATCTATGAACATGATATATATGTGTGTGTGTGTGTGTGTGTGTGTGTGTGTGTGTGTGTGTGTGTGTGTATATATATATATATATATATATATATAATATAATCTCCGTTTATTTGGTCTTTAATTTCTTGGCAACAATACACAGTTTTCATTGATAAAGTCTTGCATATATTTTGTTAAATTATCCCTAAATTCTTCATGTTTTCTTATGTTATTGTGAATGGTATCTTAAATTGTTCTTTGCTACTATATATAAATACAGTTGGCTTCTGTATGTTAACCTTGTATCTTGCGACTACCAAAGTGTTTATTTCCTTAGGATTTTCTACTTCTTCTTCCAGTGTCTATGATATCTCTCTGTCTCTCTCTCCATTAATTTAAGGATGATCTCTTCTATCCTCAATTTGCTGAGAATACTTACCAGGAATGCATATTGTATTTTTAAAAGTGCTTTTCCTCCATTTACTGATGTGAGTATGGGATGAATTAATTGCATCAACTGTGGCCTCCGTTGTTCTGATGAAGCCACAATCTTGCACATGCACCATGACCTTGAGTCGCAGAGTCTGACCCTTGATTCTCCGGCCCCTGCGCGCCGGAACTGTGGCCTCGGCACGTGACCCCGCCTCTTCCTGGGCGTGACACCCTTTCTCCTTCCCTTTCCCCGACGGCAGAGCGTTCCCCAGCATCGTCAGGGCGGCTGGTGCTCTTCCCCCCACCCCCGAAATTAGAACTCCCGTTCCCAGTGAGAGCAGAAGAGGAAGACTCTGGAGGAGTTCCTTGTCCCTTTGCATCCCTGTGGTTCCTTTGCCCCAGGTGTGTGCACGAGGGGCATTTTTAAGAGCGTGTTGAGTCCTTTTTGTACGCGTGAAGAAAGTGCCTACGAGAGAGTATGTCCAACCTCCACTCTGTGCAGCCCCAGACGAGCTGAGTGTTCCAGCGGTCTGTGTGAAGTCCTTCACCGGTCTGTCCCCTGTGGTGGCATCTGGCTGGGCGATTCAGGCTGGCATCTCTTCTCTCCCATCTTAGGTTTTGGCCCTAGTTAGTTGCTGTCTGATCTCTGCTCTCTGATGGGTTCCAAAAAATTGTGGACTTGAAGTCAGTCTGTCTCTTCTTCGTTGAAAGAGTGAGAGCAACGCTCCTTCTAGTCCTCACATCTCAGGGGGGAAGCTATCGGTCTCTTTAGGGTGTTCATTTTTGTTTTTAAATTATGAATGCGTGTACAATTTTGTCAAATATTTTCCCTGCATCTCTTGAAATGCTCATATTCTCCTCTTCTTTATTTGGTTTATGTGGTGAATTCCACACACACTGTATCTATACACACAATAAAGGAGAAAAGAACATGATATATATGTGTATATATAGTGTATTTATTTAAAAATTGGAAACAATAACAAATCTACAGACAAACTGGAAGGAGAGTACAAAGAACTTGCTTTTCCTAAGCCATCTGAGAGGAACTTGCTGATGTGCTTCTCAGTCATCTCTGAATGTTTTTGGAGTATATTTCTATAACAAGGAAATTCTTCAAAATACCATCACAATCAAGAAATCAGCACTGATGCATCAACCGTCTAATCCTTAGACCCTGCTCAAGTTTTTCCAGTTGCTCCAACATTATCTTTATAGCAGAGGGTCTTCCAGGACCACCTGCTGCCTTTAGTTGGCTGGCTCTTCTCTCCCTTGGCCTTGAGCAGTTGCCCAGTCGTCCCCGGACCTCGGGACATTGACACTTTGAAGGCGACTGACCATTTGTTTCGCAGCATC
Organism: Eidolon dupreanum; assembly: GCA_028627145.1. Taxonomy (NCBI): domain Eukaryota; kingdom Metazoa; phylum Chordata; class Mammalia; order Chiroptera; family Pteropodidae; genus Eidolon; species Eidolon dupreanum. The sequence continues at coordinate 918,487 of CM053506.1, forward strand.
TCCCAATCTGGATTTGTCTACCGATTTTTTCACAGTTGGACTGACATTCTGCTTCCTTCGCAGGAATATTGCTCTACCCACACTGTAGCCCATCAGGTGGCACGTGATTCCAATTTGTTCCATAATTAATGGTGTTTGCTTTGACTACCTGATTAAGGTGGTGTCTGCCAGGGCTCTCCACTGTAAATTTACTCATTTGTCCTTTGTAATTAATAAGCGTTTTTGTGGGGAGGCACTTTAAAACTATGTCTGTCCTGCTCGTCATCAGTGTTACACTAATTACTTAATTAGATTCTGAAAGGGCTCGCGGTTTCCTACTCCTCTTGATGGACCATAATCTGTTATTATCATTATTCACCTCAACGCCCAGACTGTCCCCGATCTGCCCAGCGGGGGCTCACGCGAGCTGGCTCGGGCGTCCGTTGGCGTGGACACCTCTTGTCCAAGCACTTTCTCGCTTTCCTGCATAACAGTTTCGGCTCATCTGTCCTTTGCCTGCTCTAGATCTGGAATAAGGCAGTTCTCCAAGCACTTCTCGTCCCTTTTAGTGGAAAGTGGTATTTAGAAGCTAAGGTCTGTGGCTAGATGCGTTTACTGCTGTCAGGGTGTTGCAGCCCCCAGGCCCTCTCAAGCAGAGCTAGGTGACGAGTATATTTTGAAGACACATATGTATATGTATGCATGTCTGTGCACCTATCTATGTACACACGCAAGCATACTGACACACATTTATTTGTATCTATGTTTATATCTTTGTCTGCCTATCTATCTATCTATCTATGATGATGATCATCATCATCATCTACTGTCTATCATCTTTCTATCATCTATATATCTAATCTCTGTTGAAAATCACTAGCTCACACTGATACGTCTGTCACACTGAGTCAGGAAGGGGGAGGGGAAGCAGAAGCAGAGAAGCACATTCTTTTTTTGAATATTAAAAAAAATCCATGCATTCCACAAAAAAAACCCGACTTAGGTGTCATGCATTTTCCTTTCAGCATTTTAGTGGATTATTTGTGCTAATATTTTGTTTAGTACTTTTGTGTCTACGTTCATGGGAATAGTTGGCCAGTAGTTTCTCTTTCTTATAATGTCCTTGTCAGATTCTGGCATCAAGGGCAAAGTGGTCTCAGAGTTTGGAAGTTTTTCATCTTTTTCTAGCCTCTGGAAAAGTTTCTATAAGATTGTTGTTATTTTCCCCCAAAATATTGAGAAGAATTCATTAATGAAATTATCTGGGCCTGGAGATTATTGAGGTAGGAGAGATTTAAATTATAAATTACATTTCTTTAATAAATGTGTGGTTATTCATATTTCTATTTCTTTTTTCTTTAGTATATTTTTGTTTTTTCAATTACAGTTGGCATGCAATATTATATTGGTTGCAGGTGCACAACGTAGTGATGAGACATCTATATACCTTACAGTGTGATCGCACCAATAAGCCTCATAGCCATCTGACACCACACACACTTATTACACTGTTTTTCACTATATTCCTTATGCCCATGTACTTTACATCCCCGTGACTGTTTTAAAACAACCACTTTGTGCTTCTTAACCCCTTCGCCTTTTTCATCCACTCCCACAACCACCTCTCCTCTGGTAACCCTCAAAGAGTTCTCAATATCTGAGTTGGTTTCTGTTTTGTTCTTTAGATTCCACACGTAAGGGAAATCATAGGGCCTTTGCCTTTCTCTGCCTGTTTCACTCCACTCAGTACAATACCCTCTAGGTTCATCGTATTATTGCAGATGGAAAGATTCTTTTTTAATGGCTGAGTAATATTCCACAGTATATATGTACCACCCATTCTTTATCCATTTATCAATTGGTGGACACTCAGGTAGCCTCCATATCTTGGCTATTGTAAGTAATTCTGCAATGAACATATGGATTCATATGTACCTTTGAAGTAATGTTTTGGGTTTCTTCAGATAAATACCCAGAAGTGGGATTACTGGGTTTTTCTTTGTCTCTTGTTATAGCCTTTTATTTAAAGTCTATTTTGTCTGGTATAAGGATTGTTACATTAGGGTCATGTTTTCTTACACATTTATTCACCCTGTATTTTGATTGGAGCATTTAATCCATTTACATTTCAAGTAATTGTTGATAGATAAGTTATTATTCCCATTTTATTATTCATATTTTTGATCTTTTTTCTTCTTAAAGAAGTCCCTCCATTTCTTATAAAATGGGTTTGGTAGCGATGAGCTCCTTTAGCTTTTTCTTGTCTGGGAAGCTCTTTGTCTGTTCCCCGATTCTAAATGATAGCTTTGCTGGGTAGAGGAATCTTGGTTGTAGGTCCTTGCTTTTCATCACTTTGAATATTTCATGCCACTCCCTTCTGGCCTGCGAAGTTTCTGTTGAGAGAACAGTTGATAGTCTTATGGGATCTCCCTTGTAGGTAACTAACTGCTTTTCTCTTACTGCTTTTAAGATTCTCTCTTTGTCTTTAACCTTTGGCATTTTAATTATGCGTCTTGGTGTGGGCCTCTTTGGGTTCATCTTGTTTGGGACTCTTTGAGCTTCCTGGGCTTGTATATCAATTTCTTTGATCAGGTCAGGGAAGTTTCTCATCATTATTTTTTCCAAATGTTTTCAAATCCTTGCTTTCTCACTTTTCATTCCAGTACCTCTATGATGTGAAGTTAATAAGCTTGATGTTGTCTCAGTTTTTTTGGATTTCTTTTTTTGTTGCTGTTTTGATTGGGCATTTTTTGCTACCTTATCTTTTAAACTGTTGATTTGATTCTCTGCTTCATCTTATCTACTGTTGACTCCTCCTAAGGTATTTTTCATTTCAGTTATTATATACTTTATTTCTGACTGGTTCCTTTTATGTTTTCTCTTAGTTGAAGTTCTTACTGAGTTCATCTACTCTTCCCGTAAGTTCACTGAGCATCCTTATAACCAGTGTTTTGAACTCTGCATTTGGTAGATTGCTGTCTCCATTTCGTGTAGTTCTTTTTTTCTGGAGATTTGTTTTATTCTTTCACGTGGGACATGTTTCTTTGTCTTCCCATTTTGGCTACGTCTCTGTGTGTCTGTGTGTTAGATAGAGCTGCTATGTCTCCAAGTCTTAGTAGAGCGGCCTTAGTAGAGTAGTAGGTGTCCTGTGAGGCCCAGTGGCACAGCCTCTCTGGTCACTTGAGCTGGGTACTCCAGGTGTGTCCCTTGTGTGGGTTGTGTGTGCCCTCCTGTTGTAGTTGAGTCTCGTTTGCTGTTTGCACGTCATGGGAGGGACTGACCCCCAGGCTGACTGGTCGTGAGGACTGGCTGTGACTACAGTGGAGGAGCCACTGTGCAGGGGCTGACCCTACGGAGCAGGATTCACTTTAGTGGGGGGCTCTGGCACCTGCCCAGTCTGCCCTTTGGGTGCATCGCTCTCGGATGTGGTCCCGGGTGTGGCTCTGGCTCAGACCGAAGCAGGCCACTGGTCATGCAGGCCGGCGCCTTCTGAGAGGGGCCCCACTGCAGGCCAATTTTGTCCACAGTCTATACTCTGCCTGGGTGCCACCTGGTATGAGCCACCAATCAATACACAGATGGACGTGACCCACACTGGGCTTGGGGGTGCCTCCAGAGGCCAAGCCGTGAACCAAGGCCAGCTGTGCTAGTGCTGGGCTTGGGGCTGCTCAGCAAGAGGTATGAGGCATGCCGGGGCCAGATGCTGCTTGTTTCGGGCTTGCGAAGCTGTGAGAGATTTTAGGGAAGTCCGCAGCTTGAGCCAATCCAGGCTGTTTGTATAGAAAAGCCTCTGGAATCTACTTGGGTGGGCCCATAAGTTGGGGGAGGCATGGTCTTGGGGAATCACCTGGGCAGGATGAATGGTGTCAGCCAGGTTGGTGGAGACTCAGATATGGTACCCACCTGTGTCTACATGCCTATTTGGGGAGGGCCCAACAAAGGAATGGTGGATTCCGTCTGCACTTCTGTCTGGGAGGAGGCTGCCCCTCCAGCTCTTGCCCTGAAGCCATACAACTCAGTTCCTCTCTGTGTGTCGCTGGCACCTTTTCAGCAGCGTCCCCAGGGCTGAAGCTCATAGCAAGCGACTCAGTCAGTGGTAAGTCTGCAGGCGGGCCCTCCAGGAGGAGCAACTGGGACTCCAACTGCTCTCTGTGTCACTTGGCTACAATCTGTGCTAGTTTTCACAGCCAGAAGTTGTGGGGACTTCTCTTTCCAGCACTGGGATCCTGCACTAGGGAGCCCAATGTAGGGCCAGGACCCCCTACTCCTCCCGGGAAGGGTGGTTCTGCAGCCAAGACCTCCCTCCTGATTCTCAGTTACCACTTGTGGGTGTGAGACCAGCTCATTCCACGTCTCCACCCCTCCTACCAGTCCCCAGGTGGCCTCCCCAGTTGTAGGATTTCAGTTCAGCTATACTTCAGGTGATTTTCAATGATGGTTGTTTTGTAGTTTAGTTGTGATTTTTATGTTGTCATGAGAGGAGGCTAGCACAGTATTCGTCTACTCTGCCATATTGACCGAAATCTCTATTTCTTCCTTATCAGTTTTCTAAGTTGTGTTTTTGTAGGAATTTTTCTATTTAATAATTTTAAATTAATCTGCATAAAATTCCGTATAATATCCTCTCATTCTCACTTAGTTATTTATTTAAATTTAAAAAATTAATTACAATTGACCTTCATATCAGTTTTTTTTGTTCTTTTTAACAACTGTATACTGTGTGGCGATGTTCCATTTTTCAGTCTTCATTTTTATAATATGTAGTCTTTTTCTTTTTTCTAGAATGATCTTTTTAAGAAGTTGTAAGTTTTTTTAGATTTTAAAAGAACTACTTTTGACTGATTTTTCTCTCTATTTGTTTTATATTTTAAAATATTTTTCTTAATTTCTTTTATTTTACTTGGATTTAATTTCCTTTTTTAAAAAAATTTCCCAAGATGGATAATTCAGTCTTTGATTTTAAGCCTTTTTATTTAGTACTTATACAAGCACTTAAGGCTATTAATTTCTCTCTAAGCATACTTTAGTTGCATACCATAAATTGTGTTGTATTGCATTTCTTATCCTTTAATACAAAATATTTTATAATTTCCATTATAATTTGTTCTTTGAGCCACTGGTTATTTAGAAGTGTATTGCTGTACTTCCAAATACTTGAGGAATTTCTGGTTATATGTTTGTTATTTATTTCTAGATTATTTCTTCTATAGTCTGAGGATATACTCTGAATGATTTCGATCTTTGTAATTTTGTTGAGACTTGCTTTAAGTTCCAGGATATGGCCAATCTCTATGTTGTTTATATTCGTGTCTTCTGGAATTTTAGTTGTGAATTCTGGTCTTTATTCTCTTGTCTTTATATCTACAGTTTTTGCCTTCATCCTTTTGAAAGTATTCTTTTCTTTTCTTTTCTTTTTTTTTTTTGTGATGCTTCTCTGATTTATCCTCCATGTTACTTATCAAATTTTACACATTTTCCATGTGACTTTTACAGTTTCTCAAGCACATTTAAACTGGGCTATTTAATTTTAATTTTTTTTTAGTATTTTATTTCATGTCTAGTTCTTTTTCCATTTTTAATGGTTCTCCTTTTCCTAGCCAGTTGTCTTATCATGTTATTTGCCCATCAAGAATATAAATGATCTCACTCTAGTTTTCTTCACTTTTTCACATACTTTGTTCTACACTTAATCAAAGAAACAGCGATCTCTTTGTGATTTATAAATATTTTAAAAATAGAACACATGTGAAAGTGCTATAGATAGCAAAGTGCTGTATAATTTTAAGGTGATATTATTAGTAACAACGGTGCTCTGCGACAAATACTAATTCTTGAAAATCTACCGAATCATGGGAAACTTAGCAAGAACGCTAAAGCTACAAATGATATATTGCCCTAAAATTTCTCAGAGGCACAAGTATGTCTTATAATAGTACAGATCTATATACATATTTGGAGTTAGAACAGAGAAACAGAGAGGACTTGCAAGCTTCAGGCTTAAAACTGTGGTCTCGCCCACCGGACTTCAGCAGAGGGTAGAGCTGGCTCTCCCTGAACAAGGCGTAGTCCACACACCTTCTGAGCAGAAGCCTTGCTTCTTCCATCTGCCATTGTACTTGCACGGAGAAGTGACGATTGCGTAGTCCATAAACATACGGCCAATAAGATTTTATTGTTTTCTGAACGATGAAAGCACACTCATGCTCTGGAAGTGGCTGGTGGATCAGAATGCTAATAGGGACAGGTGGCAGCGATTTAAGCAAGAAAGGCAATTATCTCACGACTCTGGGGCGTTGAAGTAGGAACCCCATTTCCTGCATTAGCCCACTAATGCCACCCAGAAACTGGAACGGCTCTTCCTGCCCTCCATTACTTACTGACTTGTGGCTGTCAGGTAGCTGCCAGAGGTTCTGGAATCACTCCTGCTTCTGAGGTGGGCAGGATTGGGTGGCCCATCCCAGCAACTACCAGCCTCTCTTATCCGAAGACAAAATCTTCCTCGGTGGCCCCTTCCTGTACCTGGACTTCCTTTTACAACTCTGGCCCATTGGGTCTCACAGACACCCTTGGTTGCCGGGGGGAGGCCAATTGTTGGTTAGGTGGCTCTGTTCATTAGGGCACCCCACTAGTAGTGGTAAGCTCCTGCCTTCTGTGCCCAGATGGGACGCTTCTGGTTTAAGAAATTAGTAGCACATGGGCTGGGTCATTGAGTTAACCAGTGAAAAGTTGAAGATCTGACTTTCGACCGAAATCCGTCTTCCTGAAAAGGCACGTGCTGCCAGGCAGGCGGTGGTCACTCTGCTCCAGGTGATGGGCGTGGAGTCTGCCCCAGGGCCTGCGTCATGGCCGCCTACTGCGACCCTCTGTGGTGGTTCCTAAAGGTGGGACTGCTCCAGGCCCAGGCCAGGGGGCTGCGGAGTCTGCTCTGGACCATGGCTCCATGCTGCTTGGAAAGCGAAGGGAGCTGGAGAGGAGGAAAGAGCGTGGGGTCCGCTGCCCCCAGCCTCCAACCCCCAAACTCCAAGCAGCACCGATGGACTCCGAGGCTGGGCCGATCTTTCAGGAGCCCCTTTGCGACTTTGAGTATTTTACATTTTTAGTTGTCTTTCTCTTACTTCAATCTACTACGCAAAACTCTCCCTTTAAACTATTTTCCTACCAGATTTTCTCATTTTTTCCCCTTTAAAATAATATGTCAATCACTCTGATTACAAACAAAATTATGTTGTAAATTGATAAATAAGAGCCCTTGCCATGTTGTGTGCAGTTGTCGGTTCGCTCTTTTCAATATGTTATCTTATACTCGCCTTTCTACATCTGTTTCATTTTATATTTTCCATTTAAATAAAAACCGTGCCAGTCATCAAGGTTACAAGCAAGAGTGGGTTGTGAATAAATAGAGCCCTTGTCATACTCGGTGCAGTTGTCTGCTTGTCTCCCTGTCCCTTTGTCTGCGGAAGGATGGAGATGGAGCTCGGCCATTTCTGACATATGTCTGTGTCCCCAACATTGAGTCTGAGCCCTGCTGCTCGGTAAATATGGTCGGATAATTCTGCGGCTGAGAAGTTTGACAAGAGTTGGCAATGGTGCCCAGAGCCGCTGTCGGCCCTATGTTTATTCTCAAAGCTTCCTGTAAGTAGGAAGGATCGAACGGGAACCCAAGAAAATGGCAGACTTGTTTAATTTGCTG
>CM053506.1:926655-956270 GCA_028627145.1 Eidolon dupreanum
CTGTGGCCTGGAGGGGACAGGGAGAGCGGACTGGACCCGCCCCGTCAAACACGTCCACAGACGTGCGCCTGGTGTGAGCTGCAACCTGGTGGTCCCTCCAGCCCAGAGAGCAAAGGCCCTCTGAAACACGGCTTACCTCTCAAAAGGGCCTGCGATTTTGTTTTCCATTTCGTAATTTATCCTCGTAGTTTTACTGTTGCGGTATTTTAAGTTACAATAGATTAAAATTAGAGCATTTGGAAAACACATCGTGCACCCCCCAGCACACGTCTGCTGCCTCTGGGAAAGAGACGCCCAGCCCTGTCAGCCCAAAATATGTAATTCTGTAATTCAGCATCTGCGTTTAAAAGGGTAAGCAAAAAAAAAAAAAAAAATCAGTCCAACTTTCTCTTTAATATGGGAGATGGGCGTGCAGCTGCCCAACTTGTCCTGGGTGGCCTCCGACCTTTCGGTTTTAGTGGGAACGTCCCGAGTGTGGGGCACCGCTCCGTCATGGCAGATGGGGCGCAGGCCGGCCTGTCCCGTGTCCAAGGTGGATTTGTGACTGCTCCGTGGCCATCGTGACCGGGGTCCACACCGTGCCCGTGCCGAGATCTTGTCTTCGTTCTCCTGGGCGACATCGTGGAGGTGGATTTGAAAGGCAGGCAGTCCGTGAAAGATGCACGGACCCACGCTGATGATAAGCTTTGGGCCTAATACGATGAATAAATTGTCCATTTTTGAATTGAATAAATATAGTTCATTCTAGGCAAAGCTGTCGGGGTCTATTAAAATTTGGATTATCACTTGTCTATGGCAGCTCTAACTTTTCCAGTTACTTCTTACTAACATTTCGCTGTGTAGCGTTCATGAACCCGCAGCCCTTGCCTACGCATAATGGCTCCCGGCTCGTGTTCCCTGCCTGCCCTATGCAGATTCTTTTAGCCGCTCTTCACACTTCGGCCCCTCTGCATGCCCTCGTGTGGATGAAGGAGGACCTGGCACGTCAGGAGTCACCAACGTTGTGCCATCGGCACGGCCGCTTTCTTGGACAGGTGTGTGGGGCATACGCTTCACCCCCAGCAGGTCCCAATGTCCCCACCCCACAGCAGTCAATTTTCTTCCTCCCAAATTAAATCTACTTTTTGCTAATAAACTCGTAAGGGTGCGAAGCTTTTTTTCCCGGAGCCTCTCCTATTTCTTTATCTAGGGACAGGCGTGACACCAAGCAGTGGGCTGCGCCATCCATCCTTTGCATCGTGTCTAACTTTACCAGTGAAACCTGAAGCTGTACTCAGAGATGGGTGACCATTTGATGATCTTTTCAGTAAATCCAGCAGAAGGAGAGGGAAAAAAAAAAAAGAACAATACCTAATAGATCCAACTCCTGAGTCCAAGCAGACAGTTTAACCCTTGGGTCATCGTGTTTGTATTTCACTTATTGGATTGTTAATAGATTTTCTTCATTTGTGTGAGACATCGCAAATGATGTGCGGAGGCCGGCGGCTTCCTCGGCGCTGGGACCCGCGGCCCACCTGTAAGGAGGTGGCATTAAAAGCTGCTGAAGTGGCTGCCTCCTGACAACATCCCAGCTGTGGACAAGCAATCGCAATCCTCGGGTGGCACTTTTAATTATCGGCACTGGCGATACCATCAGCAAGTGTGTAATTACGTGTCAGTTTCCTGGCTGTTGGGTATGAAAAGTGGGACGAGTGAGATGATGATTGTGGAAGCGGTAGACTCATATTTAAACAATTCAAAATGTGTAACTGGCAGTGTCATTAAACAGAGAGAGTCTGACCCCAGCTGTCACTTACTTTTCCTTATGCAGATTGGTTCGTGCTGTCTGTCAAAAGAACTCCATGGGCTGAAATGGGACAGAAGAGGTGACATAATTCTCAGAGTAAAGAGGGCTGCTCTCCTGAAGTCCGCGGAGGCATTCTTTTAGCCTAAACAAATAGGACTGCCGAAACGGTAAATACACCGAGACCATTATGGGAAATTATATAGACTTTTGCTGATGGATACACAAAAGCGGAATATCAAACAGACATCCCGGCCTTGAAAAAGTGTGACTAAAACCTGCTCGATTGTAATGCACTTAAAGAGTAAGTGCTGTGGTTATCCGAAGGGTTTCTTTTTGAAGAAGAAAAAAGAAATGTTCCTTTGAGTTTTAGACTAAAATTTTGAGTCCAAGGTAAAAAAAGAAAACAAACAAAAAACAAAAAACAAGTGAAGCTCATTTTGAAAAGTGCTTGGTATGACACCAAGGAATGTCTGATTAAATTATTATACAGATTTAAACTTCAGCCTGGCTCAGGCTATAAGTTGTTATGGCCTCAGATGCTTTGAATTTAATTGAGAAAACTGAAACGCATGTGCTAAATAAACAAAGGTGACAAGAGACACAAGTGGCTTTTCTAAGAAGGCTGGGTTGAGAAGTGAGGAAGGCTCAGATTTCTGCAAATGTGATCACATAGTTCCGCAGCCTACCAGCCACACGCTCCCCAGAGATGGGGAAATGCACGTTTGCTCTGAAAAGCCTTCTTTACCTGGCGTGCAAAAAAGAGCTGGGTAACCAAGGGTTAAGCCCGCACGCATGCGAAATAAACAAAAGGCTGGTTTATAAAATGAACCGTGGAGGTTAAGCGTGGGGGTTAAACTAGCACAATGAACTGTGGACACAGAGAAAAACGTTTCTTTAATTTTTAAAATGTTTTCATTTTTCATAATGCACTGAACTTGCAGTTGCATACAAACAACATTATTTCATACCCCGAAGACACTGCAATTTAAAGCTTTTGGAACTCAAATTGATTCTAGAAGCAATGCTCTAACTTCAGAGAGGCTGTGGCAATTGCGATCTTCCGAAGGGCATCAGATGACACCTCTTGTAGCACATTTGAAAGTAAACACACGCTCGTGCACACATTCAGGTAGGAGGCGTTTAAAACAGGGTCAGCTTTGCATTTATTTCTCATTTCAAAGGCGAAGTTACTGATTTTCTCACAGGCTAATGGAGGCCATATTAATTGCTGTGGTACCTTCAGATTTGAAAGTAATAAATAGGCACATATTGAATCCTCTAAGGATTAATTTGTTTTTTATCAACTGTGAAAAGGGCAATTTTTTACATTTCTAGACTTAAGAGGTAGCCTTATTAGGCGTTCATTGGAAAACAAATTCTGCATACATTTTGTAGCAAGGTTTTAAAAAATCATCTTTTGCCTCCTCAGAGGTAGCATAGTGCGACCGAGGAAGTAATGAGTGTTTATATTGTAGACGAACACAGTTTTGGAATCTTCCGGCTTATAAATACTCGTATGGCTGGTTAAAGGGAAGGAATGATGGGAGGTGGGACACCGTTAGGCGTCCTATCGTAGCGGACATACACGGGACTTGAGGGGCTCTGACTGCGTCGTGCGCCTATTGTGTGAATTGTCAAGCTGTGTCAACAATTCCTTTTCATTTTCTGGTAGAGAGCGTCACTGGACACTCTGACACACTTGTTGGGCTGGCGGGGGAGCAGGACGCAGGAGGCGGGGGTGCGTGTGAGCCTTGGGGACATTTCCCTCGGTCCCCGCGGAGAGCGGGGTGGCGCTGGCACTAAGCTTGCCCTCTGCCTTCCCCAGGGGCCATGGGGCTTCTCGGCGCCCTTAGCTCAGGGAAGTGGGGGTGTCTGGGAAGAGCCCACTGCCCCTGATCTAAGCACGAGGGGGAAAAGAGTGTTTCAATAAACCTGTGTTTCGTGATCACGTTTTCCTTTTGAACAGGGACTTGTTTCAATGGCGCTTACGCAGTTTCGTGCAAGAAAGGTCAAGTGGTCCACTTAAACCTAGGAACCTGGAGAAAAAGAAATTGTCCTTGGCAGTGCGCCTCCTCCAATGGGTTGTCGTGTGTCACCGGGAAGGTCCCCGGGAGCACCGTCCGCAACCTAACAGAGCTCGTTGTCACTCGCTGTTAACCTTGGCGAGCCTGCCGCTCTGCGCTCGGCGCGGTGACCCTGCAGTGCCGTCGGGCTGGTCTCCCGTGCCACGCTCTTTGGTTGACACGGAACGGGTCCCCCTCCACTCCTGGCAGCTTCCGGGGAGGGGAGCGTGTACCCCGTTCCCTCTCCATCCCGCGAGCCTCTCCATCGGCACCAGGCGCAGCGAGATGTCTCGGGGAGCTGGGCCAGCGATTTTCTTTTCGATTTTGGAAACTCGGGCCTCAGGAATTTAGATTCTCGTGATTGCACGGCTTCCCGTTTTGCACTAGAGATCCCCAGTTTGAGAAGTCACGTACATTGTCCAGTATTCAGCCGTTTCCCTTAGTACGTGGCTTTGTGTGACGGAGCCATTTAAAATTTCTATCCAAGTTTCTATCTGCAGATGAGGAGCCGCCCCTCCCGCCCGTCCCAGGGACCCTGGCCGCTCCCCCCAGCCTTCTCCTCTGGAAGCTCTGATGGCCTTTTAACTAATGAGGTGATCTTAAGGGAAGCCCTTGCCTGAATGTTGGCGTGATGGGCCATGTTGGTGACAAGTGTGAATTGCATACAGACCAAATGGCCTCAGACAGTTGCTTGGGTGTCACTGCTTTGCCAGTGTGTCTGTCCTGCTCCGCTCAGGCCTCAAATAATTCGTATTATCATACATTAACAGGATTTAAGCTAAGTGTTAACTGCCCATTTTCACTTGTCACCACACAGTTAATAGTTACCAAATACGGATGATTTTAAACCTAAGTACTTTACTGTCCTTCGTAAAGAGTATGGGTTTAAAATTAATGAATTTAAATTCTGCATCTGAGGCAAATTCCTACCTACTCATAAAAAGGGACATGCGACGTATTTGCCAATTGGTTCCCTAGAAGATTATTTGTTAAATGAAAAGTTTAAAGGAAAAACAAACCAAAAAGAAAGGAAAAAAAATCAAACGGTCCTTGTGTGAGCACTAGACTTTGTCCACGACCGGCTGCCTCCGGTCCTCCAGGCGTGGCGACAAGTGGCAGCACCATCGGGGCTCCAGGTTTCCACTCCCTGTGCCCCCGACCCCACTGGGGCTCATGTCCCCGCGTCCCAGGAACGCGGGTCTTCCAGAGTATCGCACTGCAGCCAGGAGCAGGGGCCAGAGGGCCGTCCGGGGGCAGAGGAAGGCTGTGCTGCCCCTGTGGGGACATGAGGCTGTCACGCGTGTAGAAGACAAGTCCCAGAGGCCGCAGCACCCCGGAGGTTTGCGTGGGCAGCTGTGTCGCAGCATTGGGACAGGTGGGGAAGGACTGCGGCTGATGCGGCCCCACGTGGTCCCCTCCTCAGTACACACGTGATCGGACATATGGGGGGGGGGTCTCCACTTCCCCGCAGGCCCCCGAGGCAGTCACACGTAGACTTAGGGTGGCTCCAAAGGAACGGCCGTTGGTGGCCCGTTTTGGGGGCGGCCAGGGACACAGAGGCGGCCGTGGAGCATGAACCTCGGAACTTCTCTACAGAGGCGGAGCCCCCCTCGCCTCCAGCGTGGAGCTAAGCGCGGAGACGCCAGCCGCGAGCCAGCAGAGCAGCCGCGAGCCCGGTCCCCGCCATGCTGTCCGTGCATCACAGGGGCCAGTGTGGCGTGGCCGCACGCCGGGGGGCGGGGGGAGGGACTGCGATGGCACGTCGCCGCGTCACAGGCTGCTGATGGTCTCCTGCCCCGGCGCTGCGTCTGCAGCGGGCCGCGGGCGCCGCAGGGGCGAACGCACCGGCGGCAGGTGCGCGGGGGCGCCGGGGGCCCGAGCCACGGACGGTGCCGCCCAAACGCGGGACACCAGAGGGCGCCAGAGGCACCGGGGGCTCGGAACCCAAAGAGAGGACGGCTGAAAGGCCGAGAGCACCAGCTCGCGGGAGCGAAGAGGAGGGATGCGTGTGTGCGCGTGTGCGGTGCGTGCAAATGTGCATGTGTGTGTGTGGTGTAGAGCGATTCTTTAAAGAGAAATACGAATGATTTATTTGCTCTATTAAGAAAAGTTAGATGTTGCTCCAACAATTTTGTCAAACCCGTGGAGATATATTTCTTCTAAAATAATTACGTAGCCAAAAGATGTCTATTAAAGATAACTTGTGTGTTTGCTCCCTCTCAGCCTCTTGAGGGTCCTCCCTCCTTCAGACCGGACTTACGAGTCCAAGGTCGGCGGCTAACACCAGGTGGTATTAATAACACTCATAAACTTCTGTCAACCTTCTGGTCTGTGTCTCTGTGGTTCTCAAGTTCAATTTTCTCAAGAGGAACAATCAGGTCTACCAGGTACAAACGAAGCTCACGTGACTGCTAATGGCGCCATTTGGAATCTCGTCCCGTAAACATGATGTGGTCGCTTCCAGAGTTTACTTGTGCGACCCTCACGTGGTGCCTGCCTCTTGCCCGATACTTTCGTCCATAAGGTCTACCACCCCCACCCCCGCCACTGCGGCCTGTGGTTCTCCAGTTTTAAGTCACCGTTGAATCCGACATTGAGTTGGCTGCCATCCATTTCATCATCTCCATTTAGTGCATGAGCGCTGAGGACCCAGCAGCGTGGGGCGGGAGAGGGGGTCTCCATCCATTTGAGGGAAGGTTTGGGATAAACCTAACTGATCTCTCTTCGCAACCTCACCCCCAAACTCTGAATGATTTCCGTCTCCCTCCCTTGAACATCTTGCCCTTGACAATGTCCCGCCTCTGATGGTCTGCAGGCTGGCAAACCATAGCACATGGGCTTCAGTCCTCAGTGTGGGGTGGCCTCTGCCAACCTCTTCCTCACGACATACTCTTTTCCCTATTGCTGCTCGGAGCAGGGTTTTGGAAGTGTAACGGGTAGTTAATGGGCTCTAAAATGCGGGGCAAGCTCTACTGTCGACGTCCCTGCCAGCTCTAAAACCATGAGCTCTGGTTCAAGTGCATTCCCCATCGGGAAAAAGCAAAAGCTCGCTTCCTAATGAACCCTCTTGAACTTCGGCTTTGCACCAGTTCTCTGCTTAAGTCAGCCTTGCTTCACAGGGATTGTTCTGTTAAGATTTGATTTAATTTCATTTTTCATGAACATAAATTTGATAAACTGTCGTGAAAGGTAACACCTTTTGTTATTTACCGTTAAGTTCTCCCCTACTCTGCTTAAGAAAGCAATACATTTGTTTTTCTTGGTGGTTATTGCTGTAAATTCAGCTGGCGACTTTAAGGAAAAAAATGCAGGTGAATTAACCATTGGGTCACTGAAGTTTGTGGAGTTGTAAAAGAAGCTGAAGTGAGAGAAAGAGATGTTTAGGAAGGGTGGTGTTCTGCCACGATATTTTTGGTGCAAGTGACCGAGTCTCCTGTACTAACTCCTTGTACCAATGTAGAAATTCGATAGAGTAAGTCGAGGAATTTGACTAGATCAGAGATTGAACGTAAGTCACTGGAAATCTATCATTTGTCTTTCTCATCTCTGGGTTCTATTTTCTTCTGTGTCAGTTTCATTGTCAGGCAGTTTCCTCCCATTTAACAGAAAACATGGCCACTGACACCCCTGTCAAAGATTGGTGGTCTTAGAGGAGAGCTAACATCTCAGAGACAGCTCTCGCCAGCCCAGCCTGGGCCTTGGTCAACGGCCATCCCTGTGCTGGGGGCGTGGGCTGTTGGGGAAAATCCGCCCTACGGATTCTGCATGGAACAGCCCCCGCAAGGATGAGTTCTGTTTTCAGAAGATGGGCGGGTGGAGAAACTCACTGCGCATGAGGCTCTAGACATCTGGGATCAGGCGAGAAGCAGCCTTCGTACCTCTGCAGATGCTGAGACATGGGCAGCAAGGCTTCAGCTCCACCTGCGTCCCATCTCACGTGGACGCATCCCATGACCCTTTAGTAGAGTACCATCTGTATCCTGTGACTTGGGTTAACACTTCATTTACCTGAGTTCTGAAGATACTCGGTTCCAGCGTACCACACTTCACCTTGGCCAGAGGCACCTATTCATTTGCCCATCATGTGGTCTAGTCAATACATAATATAGGATGTGTAACATCGACTCCTAAGAAAATCATGTTTTCTCTCATAAGATCTTGGGACATGAAACTGTCCCATTTGCCATCACAGGTTGCGCATAATCCGGGTTAACCCAGCAGGTAAATCTGCCTTCTCAGGTTTGCCTGATGTTAACTGAATACTAAATCGAAGGATTCCTTAGCAGTGATTGTGAAGATTTTTCATTCGTGAGTGTTCCGAGTCTACTGCCTTTTGGGACCCACACCCGTGCGTGTGGAAACCCACATGAACACACACGGCCGTGCATTCACATTTTGGCAAATTCTAAATAGATCTGACAATGTTTATGTCTTCCCCCAATTTTTTTTGTTTCAAAATTCTGCAATACTGTGATTTCCCCCCTCCTTTTACACAGAAAAGTTGGGTTTCCCTTCCCCTGCCCATGAGCTGGATTAATAGTTAATGAAGGCTTGGGAGGAGGAACATCTGTGGGGTGTGATTGGAGATTAGTCTTTAAAACAGCTAAACATTTTGTCCTGCTTTAGCTCCTTGCCGGCCTCCTGCTGGGCCTCCTGCAGACACCACGGGTTAGAGCACAGAGCCCCCTCCTTGCCCTGGGCAGCAGAGCCAAGGTTCCTGGAGTGGACGCGGCTGGCGAAGGGAACGGGCAACCTCCTTGTGCTGGAGTCTTCTGCTGACCAGGTGGCGGCCAGAGCTCTAACTCTCAGGGTCCGAGCCTCCCTTGACTTCCATCGAAAGAAGGCATGGCCTGCCAAAGGAAGTAGATCAGGAAGAGAAGCCATGAAAACATCATCCTGGTGGCAAAGTCATTGGAGGAGCCTGGGCTTGGAGGGAGTGGCCACGAGCAGCTAGCTGGACCACTTTTAGGACAACGTGGACCTGCTATGGACAGAAACCCCTACATCCTCCTTATGAAAGGGCACGCCGTCAGCAGCAACTTGAAAAGGACCGTGAACCTGCTGCCTAAATTGAACCGAGAGAGGATTCAGCGCATGGTGCGGGCGTGGTGGCACCAACGGCTGCTGTCACAGAGTGCGGTTGTGACCCGTCATTGGCGGACGCCTGGAGACGCAGGCTCTGCAATCTCCAGGCAGCAGAGCCCAGGGGGAGCAGGGCGCCCCTCCGCTCCCCGTGTGAAGTTCAGATGCAAGGTCAGGCCATGGTCTTACCAGGAAGCTCGCGGTGGGGAAGGGACCCGTGACTGCTCCACAGAGGACACGACTTTTTTGGTTGAAAGTAAGAGAAACCAGCTCGACCTCTTAAGCAAACAGGGAATTTCTTGGCAAGGAGTCGGTGGGGAGGCTCTGGGATAAACTGGTCTCCCCAGAACATGAGACAAGGAAGCCTAAGGCCGCTGTCCCCGCCGGGCCTCTAACGTGGTGCCGACGCCGGCATTCAGGACCCAACGCCGCAGCTTCTACTTTCTGCCCGAGGAGGAGGCGACGCTCGAAAGGGCAGCGTGGGCGCTGCAGGGCAGGGCCCCGCCGGCGGGCAGCGCAAAACCCCCAAGGCCCAGCCAGTCCCCTCTGAAAGGACTGCCCCAGGTCCCCCTGGCAGGGGATACTCTTGAAATTCTTCGTCGTTGTATTTTTCCGCTAGCGTTTCGCTTCGGGGTCACAGTAGTACCCCAGATCGAGATCACCGAGTGCAGGGACGAAGCCGTCCCTGGGGGCGTGCGCACCGTTCCCAGCGCTCCCACGGCGCCGTCACAGAGGCCCGGGCCTGCACGGCCGCTCCGGGAAAGAACAAGCGCTGGCGTCGGCTGCGGCTGCCTGACCCGCCAGGGGGACTCCCCGCTGCTGTGCTTGGCCACCACCAGGCCAACTGCCGGAGAAAAGCAAGGATGCCTCCGGAAGCCAGGCCAAGTCAGTTTCGCTTCCGGGTTACTGCTCCAGCGTCTCGCTCCGGAAGCCAGAGCTGGTCAGTGTCACTTCCGGGTTACTGCTCCAGTGTCTCGCCCCGGAAGCCAGAGCAGGTCAGTATCACTTCCGGGTTACTGCTCCAGTGTCTTGCTCCGGAAGCCAGAGCTGGTCAGTATCACTTCCGGGTTACTGCTCCAGGTCTCGCTCCGGAAGCCAGAGCTGGCCAGTGTCACTTCCGGGTTACTGCTCCAGCGTCTCGCCCCGGAAGCAGAGCGTCAGTATCGCTTCCGGGTTAGCTGTCCAATGTCTCTCTTATAGGATGAACCTTCCAGGAAGGTTGACTTCGACTCCTTGCTAGTTTTCATCACCGGTTGCCAATGTTTGAAGACCATAACGTGCAGCTAGAAGCTTTGGGTGAGGTCGGCTTTCTGTTTTCTTCTCTCAAAAATGAACGGTGCTACCGGGGCGAGCGGGTGCTGCATCACGCTCGCCGGTTCTCGGTCTTCCCAGCGCCCCTCAGCGGGCTCTGTGGGTAGATGGATGGAAGGAAGCGGAAGCCTAAGAGATTATCAAGCAATCTGGTTTTATGAGAGAAGAAATAGAAAACTTTGTTTATGAGTAAAAACAAATATCATTTACCTGCACGCGGTGATGCAGCCATAGGACGTTTAAGTAGCATGTCTTCTTGAGATGTGGGTGAAAACCAACAGGCACCATCTATCACATGTCAGTATTCCATCTAAAAAACATTTGAAAGGATGTTGTGCACGCCAACAGATTATGGCACAAGACACATCTTAAATCACTGGCCTCTGTTTGAACTTACACATATTTTTAATTTTAAAAGTATTTAAACGTTCACAAATGAAGTTATGACATTTTGACAGAAGAGAGAAGTCGCCAAGCAGGACAAGTATTTTCATAATGGTTCTGCTTTTTTCATTCCTTTAAATATCAAGTAATAATATTTTTAATGTTTTTGTAAACATGAGATGTTTTAATGCTTGAAAAATTGTATCTCATAAATAAGCTTTATTATCTGTCAAAAAGGATGAAAATATAACTTTACATTTCTGTTTTAAAGTAATTTTAGTGCCTATTAGCTATAAAGTAACAGTTATATATAATTTAGAGTATGTAGTCACTCGAAACAACTTGACATTTTCACACAAACAGAGAACCATAATAATAGTCTTGGGATTTCATTGGAAGTATGCACCACTACAGGATATTAAAATAACTTATGGTGCACTGTAATTCTTGTTTTGTATTTGTCCAAGTAGTTGTGAAGCAGGCTATAAAGTAGTAAAATAAAAACCTAAGCTCCAACTCCAGCTAAGCTTCATTCTCAAAGTTATAGTCGTCTTTTCAAATTAAGCATGATTAACCTAGTTGACATTTTTTGGTGTCATCTTTGACTTTTTATTTCTGAATAATCTTTTATTTTTAAGTGTCCAATTCTATTTATCTTAGCTAATTATTTGAGGTACTATAAACGCTTCTTTAAGATAAAAATGCTGGTGTTGTGTGTAGTGATTCTGCCCATAATTGACAAAGAGTACATTACTTGTTGGTTTTAAGAGGATGCGGACATGGAAGAAAATGTTCTCTGGCTAAAACAAACACGCAAACAAAAGCAGAGCTCTGAATGGTGGTTTCGTGTATTGTTCTAATTTCAGCACATAACTACGATTCCTTAGATGGTTGACTGATATGAGGATAGAAATGTTTAACCCACTGAAATGCACGCACAGGATATGCATGTAAATGAAACAGGACGATGGTAAATCATATTCTGCTAGTTTGATGGACAGGGGATTGGGGCACAGTCCGATGTAAAATATAGCTTTGAGGAATTGTGAGAGGAGTTTTTTTGTAACTATTGTGAACCAGATGTAAGGGCAATATTTAATGTACTTAAGAGAAAAAAAGCATTAACTTCGTCATTTGTGGAGCCGACACATCATTATGCTTGCCTCATTAAAGCACACCCAACATTATCCTCTTCCTGGCAACGCGTATCACCGTATGCCCTTGAATAGAATGAAAAGGCATTTCTTGAAAATACTCCTTAATTGTACTTTTGCATTAATTTTGATTGGCCTCTTGCCCACTGGTAAGATCTCAGTATTATTGGGAGCAGCAACACGATAAATGAAGATTCTTCTACAATAACTAACCCTATACTTCAGAATTACTCCTGTGAGAGAGGCCAAGGAAAAAAATACTTTTGTGTGCTTAAAGATGGGCGTCATTTATAATCTACATATTGCAATTAAAACCACTCAAGGATTTGACTTCCGTTAATTTTAATTGAAGTGGTATGTGGGTAAGGATTAGGTGAATGCGCAGATGTGCACAAAAATTAATATGAACCTGGAGAAATGTCTTTTCTCCATAAAAGGACTGACCAAATGTTCACAGATGGAATCTGAGAGGACCCTTATTGAATAAACCGGTAGGGCTCATTTGGGTCATTTCTGCAGCAATTCCATGTATTTTATGTTGGAAGAGACCTGCCCTTTTCTTTTTCTTTATAAATTATTCTCATGCCTGATTAGTTAATGTCTTTAATTTGCATTAGTGCACCTAAATGAAAGTAAAAACAAATGAGTCCTATAAATGTGCTTTATAGATGATGGTTTAAGGAGGTCGGCATTCTCAGATAACATATTAATTGAGAATATTAACCAGAGAGTCTCTGGCATACATCGAGATGTTGAGGATGAAGGTAAAACAGGAAAGGGAAGAAGAAGAAACAGTTTTTCGAGCTGTTTGAAACTCTTTAAATGTAAGAAGTTATGAAGAGTTTGGAACTGTGAGGCAAGAACATGGAAAAAAGAAAAACGTGCATTTCTCTCTGCTGTTTCTGAAAACCATACAGTGACTCTCGGAACGGGTGTGCAATAAAACATTTGAATAAACAAAGAAAGGTGAATTTATATATTACATTTTTAATTTTAATACAGATTTTCAATACCACTAAATAAATTATAAAGCAATGATATACGAGCTCAAAAGCACACTGCTTTAAATTTCAATAATAATTTATAATTTTAAAGCACAATATCTCATTCTCTGCAGCATTGCATATCTAGGAAAGAGGCAAAGTCTGAAAATTAAAATAAGATCTCACAGTAGCCAACGTGCAGGGATTTTAATTCTTAAAGTGGGTCTGACAAAATTTTGAAGACAGGAGATGCAACATCAAATAGAAGCTTCATAAACATCATTATTAATAGCTTTCCCTGGGGACACGCACTGTGATACGTGCATGCCCTTCCTTCTTTTCTGCAATTCACTCATAAAGCAGTTGGAACAGGGATGCAGAGGCCCCTTTGTCCACGTAAACTGGCCCCAGCACTGGGAGGGCCACCAGGCTCTGGTCGGAGGCTCTGGGGTCTGCCCCTCCCATGGTCAGGACGACCTCCTGCCTTGTCCATGTTGGACCTAGAATGCTTTAAAAGCTGTTTTTTTGGAAGGCATTCCCTGTCTTCTTGAGTCGCTGTTGTAGGCGTTGGCGAGGGGAGAAGGCTGTGGTCACATTTCAGTAACAAAAGACTTTGGGAGGAGGCATCGGGCTAAACTTTCTGACTCTCTGGTCCGTGCCCAGGCTAGTGGACTAATTAACTTACCCGTTAAAGCTGACATTTTCTTATCCCGAAATATAGGCGGTTCTGATAAATCTTGATGTATCTGGCATAATTATGAATAGTTTCGAATATCTCCTTTATGAGTCTCACAATTCTCCCCGATTTCCCAGTTGAAGTATTATTAACTTGGGCACAGGGGTCTGAGTTAGGAGGTTTGACATTGGCAAAGATGATGAATTGGATTCCGAAGGGATCACAGAAGGCAGAAAAATCCAAAAATGGTTCATCACTTCCATCCGTATATTTTATAAACTAATTGGATGAATGTTTTAATTTGATTTTCCCCCTGCAATTCCGTCATGTGACAGTGATCTAATGGAGGCTTTCTTGACTTCCCACCGCTGCCAGGCCCGGTGGGGGCCTCATTGTGTAACTCAGGGGAGAGGCAGACCCCACTGGGCCTGTCAGTGAGCTCCAGTACTGGGTCAGGAATGCGAGGTTTATGGCAAAACTTGGTCACTGCTGTGGTCTTGGCACTATCTTCTCCAGGGTCATACCTGTTCTGCGACATCACATTGAGTGTGCGTAACTCCCGAGTCACAACGAAACCCCTTCCTCCTAGGATGACATGTCGGGTGCTGAGTGAGAGTGAGAACAGCGAGGACTTTTAATCCACTCTTGTTTATGTGAATAATCACAGCATGTGCAAGCCTGAGTCACTGTATCGATGCCAACGTATGTGCAGCCTCTTTCCCCATCCAACGTCACGGGGTAGCTTCAGGTAGGTTATAGAGACAGGTAATCAGGGTCAGGGAAGGCCCATCATATGCCTGGAAAACTCACCTACATCACATCTCTCATGCACCCCAATTCTGCAAGGAAGAATCTTGAAGAGTGGGAAGACTCCCCTTTCTGTGAATGATTTATATTTCTTATTGTCTCCCATTTAAAAATTCAGGCAAAATAATTCTGAGATTTAACACCAGCTCCCAATGAACCAGCAGATTTTATTTTCTCAGGTGAGAAGGATCACAGAAGTACACACTACTATTCCACTCTCCTTGACCGATGAAACCTTAGAGTTAAGTTTACTGCCCGCGACAATGTAACAGTCACAGTAAGCGAGGTTGTGCTCATTAACAAACAGCCCCCAAATCTCAGAGGCTTAAAACAACTCGGGTATATTTCTTGCTCACCTGCTGCGCCTAGGCAGGTTGGCTGGAACCTGGGCTGAGACCACAGCCTCTACCTGGAACACTGTCAGCTCTCCCGTTCTGGAGAGAGAGAGAGGGCGTGGAGAAGCATGCACTCATTCTCAGAGCCTTTGTTGTAGGTGACACGTTTCTTCTGCTAATATTTCATTGGCCAGAGCAAGTCATGTGGCCATGAGTAGCTTTACTGGGAGCAGATGTGCAGTCCTACTGTGTGCCCGGAAGGAGAGAAAGCGAGAGTATCTGTGAATGGCCGTGTGGCGGGCAGTGCTCACACCATCTTCCTGGTGAAATAATCTTTCTCTCTAAGCTTCTGAGACCACTTCGAATCTTTAAATCTTGTGTTTCACATGGTATTTAATGTTACGGGTTGCTTTGAATATTTTGAAACTCTATGCTGTATGAATTAGTAAATGTCACTAATTAGGATGATAAATTAAACCTCCCACTCATCCCAGTTGCACCTTGGGACACCCCTTTCTTCATTTCTGTAAATAATAGCTCCCTAATTTTTATAGCTTGTTCCCAGTTTTATTGCATAATGATGTTTTGATTTGATTTCGGTTTTCTAGGCCTGGTAGGATGGAGGGTCTTCTGGCCACATAGCTGCTGACCACGAGCACAAAGGGGCGGATGCCCAGGGTGGGCCGCATGCCTGTGCTGGGAGGCGCGTGGAGGAGAGCTTGGAGGGCAAGCAAAGCGTTAGGACCCGGGGAAGCGTGGGGGGCCACTCCTCTGGCCCGTGGGCGACGTGTGCTTGAAGAACAGCAGTGTCTATATGCAGCCTGGCCAAGCCCGTGTCCATGGCGCTGTGCAGGTGGTTGGGGGCAGGAGGAAGCGGGGCCGGGGCGACTGGGGGCTCCTGTTTCTCCTGCCCGTGTTCCTCCCCTGAACATGTCACACTACTTTGCAGTGAATGACATGCTCTAGATTAGAAAAAACCGTTAGCAGTTTTTCTTTCTCCTTCTTTGTTTTCTTCCCCAAGTAGATGGTGAGCATCTGGAGCGCAGAGACATCACCCTGTCCCTGTCCTGTAGCTGACCGGTGGCCTGGCACACGGCTGGCCCGTAAGACCTGTGAATAAATGTCGTCTCTCCTCGTTTCGGTATGTTCTCCTTTAACGTCACCACACGTGTGCCGTGCTTGCTTGTCACTCACTGGGGCAGAGGCAGAGGGCCGCATTCGCCACGGGCGTGCTCCAGGGCGTGCTCCAGCCAGTCCTCGGGAGCAGGGAAGCTCGGGGAGGGACGCTGCTCCGGCAAGGTCACGGAGCCATTCTCTTTCCCTGTCCCCAGGGGCCAGGTGCAGCTCTGACCAGCTCACCAAGGTGAGGGGAGCCCTGCGCTGTCTGTCCCACGGGAGGGGCCTGGCTTCACCCGAGCGCAGTCAGCTTTGCGCATTGGGAAGCGAGCTGTCCCCCCATCTTCCCTTTGATGCAGCGCCTTATCAAAATCAGGTTTAGAGGAGTGTTTTATATTTGTTCCAGCAGCTGAATGAAGTAAAGAAAGACACGTGCTTTGAAGGCATATGGCTATCAGTTGAATTTTTGCAAGATAGAGAACGTTTTGCCAGCTCAGCTGGCGTGTGTGTGTGTGTGTATGTTTGCACGTGTGCACGTGGTGGGTGTGCCACGTGTCGGCGGGTGTGAGATCGGGGGATCGGCAGGCAGTAGCAGCCCCACGGGGGCTTAGAGCAGGGGGAGCGCAGCTGGGCAGCCGCCCACCGTCTGCAGGTCGGTGGTTCTCAGGCCTGGCCCTGGAGTGGCCAGGGTTCCTGGAAGAGGTGGCGGCTGGAGTCAGACCCGAAGGTGGACAGAGGCAGCCGGAGCAGAGCTGAGCGGGTGCGGGGCGGAGAGCACCGGCCACCCAGGGCGACGGGAAGACGCACTCCCTGGGGACAAACGCGCACCCACCCCACTGCGCCCGTGCGCGGGGCCGCTGGCGAGCGGCCGCCAGCTCCGGCCTCAGCCGCGTGCCGTGGACGCGTGTCATGTTCCAGACGGGACCGTTCGGAGCGTGTGCCCTGCGGGTGGCCCGGAGGGTCTGCGGTTCATACGGGCAGAGCGCCGGGCACAGGGCCTGGCGCCCGCGGGCACTTGGTCCCCGCCGGCTCCCGGTCATTACCCTGTGGCCGGACGGGAGGGGCGAGGCCAGAGCCAGCGGGTGCCCCGTGGGGACACAGGCCACACAGCGTCATTCTGGGAGAACCCTCCACCGTGCTATGTTTCCTGAGATTTCACTCAGGTGACTTGGTAACAGAAAACTGTCACAGAATCAAATGGTTTTGTTCTCTACACGTGAGAGCGAAGGACGCTCCCTGGAGAACTTCTGGAAGCAGAGCGGAGTCACCAGGCCCGCCCCGGGCACGCCGCTGGGGCCGCCCGTCCCCGTGCTCCTCGTCTCTTCCGTGCGTGAGTGTCGTGAGCGCCATTGTCGCCTCGCCAGGTCAGGGCCCGAGTGTCTGCTCTGTGTCGTAAGCAGCGGTTCGCACTTGACGGTAGATGGTGACCACTTCCGCAGGCGACGAAGTCTCACCGTGAGTCTGAAAGGCAGAGCAGGTGCCAGTCTGTCAGAGCGAGCAGCCCCGACTGGACACTTAGGCCGTAGGAGTTATTTTGGGATAGTAAACATTGTCACAGCGAACAGCAAGACAGGGATTTGCTGTCGCCTTTGCATGTTCCCTTGGGAAGAACCTTAGCAGTTGAGTTCCCCGGCCAGAGGCTGTGCCCGATTTAAAACATTTTATAAATCTGCATTTTGGGAAGGTCGTGTGTAAAATAACATGGCCCTTAGTAGCTCATGAAAGGACTGTTTCCCCTGGTTCTCACCCACGCTGGCTTTCATGACAGTGGTAGAATGCTTCGTTACTACACATTATGGGTTCTCTGGTGTTCTCGAGAATTCTTTGATTCTGGCCTTGGCCTGTTTATCCAGTGGGGAGTTTATACTTATTAACTCGTAAGAGTCTTTCATAAGTTAACAAGATACTTTCATCGTACATCTTGCAAGTGCTTTTCTTCTTGTTGTTTATTCATTTTCTTTCTCTATATGAAGTGTGCGTGTGTGTGAAACTATCTCCGTTTTTACAGTGTTCTTATGTCTTCGTAACCACTATCCCCCTCCCCCAAGTTCAGATATAATCTATGTTTTTCTTTTCTTTTGTGGTTTATTTTTGTATTGTACTCTAAAAATCCAACAGGGATCAATTTTAATGTTTTCTGAGAAAGGGGATTGACTGAGTTTTTTCTAGTTAGTCATTTGAACTTGTCATTTATTGACTTAGACTTAGTCCTCTGTTTGAATCCTGTCTTCATCATATTAAAGTCTTATACACATGTGGGCTGAGGGTTTAATTTTGCCCATTTGACTGCCCTATTCTCTTAAGAGTGCTTCACTGGTTTAACTATTGTAGCTTTATAGTTAATTTGAACAAGTCTCTCTCATTCTAGCTCAAACATTTAATGAATCTTCTTCTTTATTTATTTTCTAGATTAATTTTGGAATCATTTTATGAGGGAGAAAAATCCTATCTGGAGTACACATAGAATTAAATCGAATTTATAAATTAGTTTGATAAGATTGTACATACTGTCCTATTTGTTATTGACTTTTAACAAACCTTTTAAGATCTTGATTTAAGTCTTCTTGTTTGACCCTCAGTAGATTTTGCAGTTGACTTTTAAACACTTTTGTTAAAATTATTCCTTGGTTTTCTATGTTTTTTTTTTTTTTTGCTTCTATTTTGAATGATTGTTTTGTAAGATTTTCTATCTTTTTATTGCTCCTATATAGGAAAATGTATTAATTTTCTCTACTAATTTCTATTTCACTATCTCTGACTTATTTAGTTAGTTGTAATAGTTACACAGCTCGTTACTTTGTCTCCTGATACAAACTATCCATAAATAATATTTTTTCCATTTTTTCTAACAATTTAAAAAATTATTTAATTACATTTGGCAGGCATTATTAGTCCCAGATATACAACATAGTTACTGGATGTTTATGTACCTTACAGTGTGATCACACTGATAAATCTAGTACCCACCCAATGCCATACATAGTTATTACAATATAAACATATTTTTTTCAACATTCATTCCTATTTTTTCTGGACTCACTGAATTGGCTAGAAAGGCATCAGTGTTTCCTATTAAAAATATTTCTACAATTTTATTGTGAAGTATGTGAATGTTTATAATGTCAAGAGTATATTATTTTCCGTTTATCCATTTTAAAGCCATTTATTGAAATAAGTACATTATTTTCCCTTTTGATCTAATGATATGATTAATTATGTTACCAGGGTTTGTGCAATTAAACCATCCTTGCCTTCCCAGAATAACTACTATTTGGTCATTTAAAAAATGTGTTAATTTTTTATTTAATTTCAAAACTATCATAGGTTTCTACATAGAATGGCCTCTTACTGTTCTTACGTAGCCTTATTTGTTGTCTTCTCTCTCGTTCCAAAGGTGATATATTTGTGTTTTCTCTATTGTTCCAAAGGTGATATATTTGTGTTTTCTCTATTGGTGCTTTATATTTTTAATTTTTGTTATTAAATTAGGACAAGGAAGACCATCTAAAATTATCAGAAGAAGGAGTTAATATTTTTTCCTGCTCCCTCTCCATTCCTCCATTCCTTCCCTTAGCTAGTCAGATAATCTGTCATTTCATGGTGGTATGATTTGTACCCTTGTCTCTTTCCATATACATATTTCCACATATCCATAGTATACATTCATAGACATATATATACACATATGTGTGTGTGTGTATATATATATATATGTGTGTGTGTATATATATATATATATCTTGATTTTGATGTTTTTGTCTTATAAAAATGGGATCATGTTGTAACTTGATGTTTGTAAGCTTATGATGCATTATGAATATCCCCATGTAATAAATGATGCAAAACATATTCTTTAAAAGAATCATTTAATATTTCATAGTGTGTTGTTATGGGGTAGTCTATTTAAGCATACCTCTATTGATGGGTTGTTTTCAGTTTTTTTCCTTTTTTCAAACAAAGCTACACAGTCATATAGAATAAGAATGCTGGAGTGTTTCTTTTATAGGGTTAAATTTATGCAAGTAGAAATATCTGGCTAAAAGGAAATGTGAATTTAATATGTTACGGATCATGCTAGCTTATATTCTGAAAGTTTGTAATGATTTGTTCCCCATCAGCATTGTAGGAGAATGTCCTTTTCCCAGCATCTTTGTTAGCTCCGAATGTTACTGATACTCATGATTTGTCCAGTATGGGGGGAGAAGAACAGGATCATATCATCGCTTCAATTTACATCCCCTTACCGCATGCTTACTGGTGTGTGAATTTTCTCTCCTGTTAAGTATTGATCCAGCTGTTTGTTCATTTCTCTACTTGCTTTTTACTCTTCTACTTGTAAATCTGTAGAAGAGTTTAGTATCTCGGAGGTATTGATATTTGCCCATCCCATGGATGGTCAAAGAGGTTAATTGCCTGCAGTGTTTTTTGTCCTGTCGTGGGGCATATCTGTCTAAAAGCATCTGCAAGGGGGACTTTTCCAAGCAGCAACTCTGATCAGTTTTGTTGTGTTGTTTTTCTTCTAGAGAGTAACGTATTTGGTAGTTGCTTCTGTTCTTTGGGGTTAGGGGGGCAAGAGATCTCTAAACTACCAGTTTATTTTTTCTGTTTAGATTCTGTTTTCTGTTGTCATTTCTCATGTTCTTTTTTTGATTATTATTTTCATTTCTTTGTCCTTTTACTCTTTGCTGAAAAAAGATATTCGAATTTGTATGCCATGTTCATCGTACGTTTTCTGTTGTTCACTGTCTGCAACATGGATTCAAACCCTGTTGCATTTTTAATCTTTTTTGTCTCCCTTTCTTTACTCATTTCTCTTCTCTGTATTCCTCTCTTCCTTTCATCTTGTTTTTTTTTTTTTTTTTTTTTTTTTTTAGTCTCTCCTTTCGATTTTTCATCCTTCCTTATCGAAGGTCATATTTGAACTCTTCAAGTTTGCTAAATAGTTCTAGGAGTTTACTTCTGCCATTGGTCGCAGTTCATATTCAGAGGAATTTTTTTTTTTTTTGAGAGCAACATTCATGTTGTCTTAACCTGTTGTGTTTTTGAAGTTGCTTCATATTGTATTTTGAGTTTTCATTTGTTCTTGGAAAAGAAGGTAGAACAAAAGAAAGAAAACTCCCATTCTCAATGTTTTAGCTGCCCGGAAAAGTGAGCCGACACAGACAGCACCCTCTACCGGTGGAGGGAGGAGCTGCACCAGTTCTTAACAGCTAGAGGATGTCATGTGACCTGCAGGGGACCCACTTCTGCCCTCGCATCTCCTTACCTGGTGTGCAGAATGGACATGGGGCCCTGAAGAGCCTATCCCCGGCTCGCCTTGTGTCTGTGTCCTTCCTGCCCCTGTCCCTACCTCTGCGTTTCATAAACCAGGATCCCGTGAACACCCGTCGGTCCCACACACTGGCCTGTCACTTTCTGGGAATTCCTGTCTTTTAGTCGATCTAAAGCAGCTGTCTGGCTTCTCTCCATGTGTTCTGGAGTGTGAGGTCTTTCTTGTTCCTCCCCCTCTCCATAGCTTGTCTCTCTCCTGAATTATAGTCTAAGTTGGCCCTGAGTCCATGCCTGGAAAGGGGGTTTATTTTATTTGTGCTTTAAGTAGTACATCATTTGCCTCACATTTTATAGAGATTTTGTTCAGATTCTGCAGTTAAGCTCTGAATCAATCTTAATTTTCGGCACTAGTGTTGAATTTAAGTTTTAAATCGCCTTGTAAGTATCTTCCTAGATACAAAGCGTGCGCGTAACAGATGCGTTTCGGGAACTCACGCGCTGGTTCGTGGGAACACAGTCTTCCCAGGGCGGAATTCCGGGCGGGTGTGGCTACGTCGGGGTTGCTAGCTGGGCGCCGTCGTAGATCAGAAGGACGAAAGGCTGGCGTGCGTCGTGCACAGCAGGTGCAGAATGCTCTTTCCTCCGCGCTGCCGCCCAGCCTTCCGCCCAGTGTGGGAGGCAGCGTGTTCTTTGTGCGCACCCATAGCGCAGAGCTGGGAGACAGGCCGGGCCTGCAGGGGACCGCGGTGCCGGTGGGCGAGGAGGTGCCCGGCGCCCAGATGCTCATTCCGGCCACTGGCGATTCCATCCGCAGGAGAAAAGCCTTGAGGCGAACACACTCACTGGATCAGTAAATCTGAGTCTCCGTGAAAAATAACAATAATCCCATGATATTTTTAGGTAAAAGAGAGAATAAACCAAATGACTCTAGGTTTTCATGTCAGAAAGTTTGAAGACGACCAAGCCCAGAGTTGGTGTCGTCTGCATAACGGATGAGTGGACCAGTGGAGGGTGTGAGTCTGGGAATAGAACAGTGAGCAGGCGGATTGTCAGCTGAAATACGATAAGAGAATCCATGTTCTCAGAGATACGGCGTTGTCGTCCGTAAAGGTAGCAGTTAGATAAAGAAAAAGACGGGAACAGGACCAGTTCCCTTTGGGATTCCCGATGACAGTGTAACAGATGACTCCAGATGACAGCGTAAGGGGAAGAATGGAGAGAAATTATATTAACAAACCGTCGTTGATGGTTCTAATAAGATTTAAGCAACCGAATAAGCGAACCTGAAAGACCAGCGTATTTTTCAAGATGATTTAGGAGGGCGCCGGCGCGGGGGCGTCCGCGCTGCAGCGACGCCTGCAGTCGCCTCGGGAGTGGCCCCCGGCACACCGGCGTGGCGTCGCCGCTTACGATGAGGGTGTCTTAGCACACGACCAGACTTAGCCTGAACTCTGCAAGACACACGACCGCTTTTTAGATGCATTTCCTGCATATCACCATTACCAGTTCCATTTAGATTAGCAAATGTTTTGTAATGGGGATTAGCAGCTTTTAAAAACCCAATATACTTAAGAGGAACTATTTTTAGAGCGCTCATAATTGACTATAGAATGGATATATTTATGTCACTTCAGATACCAACGGCAAAGCAAAAAAAAAAAAAACATTTAGAAAGCCTAAAACGTTTGAATCTTACATATTAAGATTCAAAGACAAATGTTGAATCGTACTTGTTGACTGTTACTTTTCTTCGCTCACATGGCTGTAGATATGCGTGAAATGCGTGTACAGGAGAGATGTACGTCTCTTTCTTACGCTCTGTACGTCCCTTCAGCGACAGCTGGGAAAATCCTTTTGTTCTTAAATTAGAAGTGTCGTCTTGCTTTCCAATTAATCTTTATTGTCACCACCTCGAAAACGACAGGAAGTGTGAATTTGTAATGTATTCTGAGCTTTATTAAACTGTTTTAATTTGTTAAATTAAATTCCTCTTAAATTCAATCTTCCAGCCACGTAGCTGTTGAAAGTCAGCCGTTCTGCTCCGGGCTTCCTGTCCACGGCACCGCTGACGCTTTGGACTGGGCCGTCCTGGGAGATGGGGGCTGTCCTGGGCATCGTGGGGTGTCGAGCAGCATCTCCGACCCCTACCCTGGGGTAATCCAGCCCTCTCCCTCCCCCCACCCCGCTGTCACAATGAAAATGTCACCAGACATTGCCAAATGTCTCTAGCAGCACTGGGTTAGGTCAGTGAGACTGTGTGGCCTCTGCTGCCCGCGGGCAGCTGCTCGGTCCCCTCCGCCGGTCCCCTGTGTCCCCTGGTCGTGGCATGAGCAGTGGCGGGGCTCCCCGGCCGCGCTGGTGGACAGCCTCTCCTGGCTCCCTGAA
This sequence comes from Eidolon dupreanum, assembly GCA_028627145.1. Taxonomy (NCBI): domain Eukaryota; kingdom Metazoa; phylum Chordata; class Mammalia; order Chiroptera; family Pteropodidae; genus Eidolon; species Eidolon dupreanum. The sequence goes on from CM053506.1 coordinate 950,009, forward strand.
CGTGTACCTTTTGCCCCGGTTTCTCCCACTTCGCGATGACTTTTTGTAACTTGACATAATTTCTAGCTGATAGAGAATTTGCAAAAATAGTGCCATGAACTTCCATGCACCGTCCACCCAGTCATGGATTGCTAATGTTTTCACCCATTTGGATTTCATTTCTCATGTATGCGGACACACGCATTTACATATGCACATTTAGACACGTGCACGCACGTGTACAACACACACAGTTTTCCCCCAAATGAATTGCGGATAAGAACCGAATAGCGCGCTCTCTGTACTCCAAAAGATTTTAAAGTCAAGAAGGTTCTGTGACAGAATCACAGCGCAACTGTCGAAATGAGTAACTTTCGTGTCGCTCCGTCCTCCGTCTTCGGACCCCATCGGCTGTGCGGCCGTCGTCTTCAGAGCGGCTCGGGTTTGCAGGAGCAGGCCCGCCACCTTGGCCTTCGCCTGGCCGGCTGCTCAGGCTTGCTTCGACTTCCCAGCCGTGACGCGTTTGAAATGACCCGTTGTTTTGTGGCCCGTCTCTCGGTTTGGGTTTGTCCTAGATTGTCGCAGGCTTAGATTCAGAGTTCGCACTTTTGCCAGGAGCACTGCAGAGGTGACACGGTGTCCCCGGAGCATGTCAGGAGGTACGTGAGGTCCCTTTGTGTCAACGTGACGTTAGCTTAGATCGCTCCGTCGGGGCGGTGTCTGCCAGCTTCCCGTATTATAAATTTACTGTGTTTCTGTTGGCAATAAATAACTTGGGGGAAGATGCTTTGAGGCAATGTCGTTCTTTTGCATCCAAGCTGGTCATTTCAAATATACTCAAGCACAGGCTTGGGGATGATGCCAACTGCAGTCATCAGAAAGGAAGTACGGGGCGTCAGGCGGGCGCGCGGGGTGCGTCCGGAAAGCTGGCCACCGCTCCGAGCGCCTGCGTGCACCCTGACGCGACAGCGTCCACCCGCGGGGCTTCTCGTGCAGGGGCGGCCGTCTGGGTGAGCGGCTCGTGCCGTTTCTGTCGAGAGTTGACTCGGGAACAGCTTGACCCGAGAGCGTCACCCCATGGCGCTTGGCACGCCATCACACCGGCCCCACCTCCTGTGCTGCTGAAAGGGGGAGCCCAGTGGGGGCGGCCGGCATGCCACGGCGCGAGGGCAGCCCGAGACCCCGGTGTGGTGATTGACGTCTTTGGGGGCCCGGAGCGTGCGCCTCACTGATTGCATGACGATTGCATGAGCCATTGCAAGGTTTACTACGAACTCTTGGCTGGTGAGCTCCGGGAGCAGTTGGCAGCAGGCGAGGGAGAAACGACAGTCATTTGAAGAGTCAGCACGGTGGCGAAGCCAGGGAGTGTGCGCTCGGCCTGGCGCGCTGACTTCTGGCTGAGGCGCGCGGCGGCTGGACGGCGCGGCGGGAGCAGGCGGCTGCGGGAGGCATCTCCTGCCTTTGTCTCGTTCTCATCGCAGAAGTTTGGGACGCTGGCAAACGGTTTGGTTTTGTTCTGAATGTGCTGGCCGGGAGCCTGAGCCTTTCCTTTCTTCCTAAGCGATTTGAACTTGGATCAATCGGCTAGTTCATCAAGATAATTTATCAAGCCAGAACCGCAAGAAAAAATATGAAGTTTTCGAAGCCTGCTTTTGATCCGATTATTGGACTATTACAAGTGGCCAACCTGGTAGGCAGAGAGATGTCTCCTTGGAGTCCCCGCCCCCAGTAACTGTACCTTCTTGGTGAGTTCAGACTGTGCTCACATTGACCCTTTCAACTGGCGGTCCCGGAATTCCTAAATAAGGATTTAATTTACTTTGACTAATGACCACGGAACTTTTGTCTGAGCTAGAGCACTTTCTCCAATGCGCCACAAACCCCCTCGGGCACACCAGGGACAGGGCTCCGTCTGACGATGCACACAGCGGTGCGGCAGCTCCCACTAGCCAGACACACCGCTGGGCCGGAACACCCCGTGACCTCTGGCCGTGCTCCAAGGAAAGATCCAGAACGGCTGATCTTTTTAGACCCCAGTGAACTTCTCATCTCACTTGATCACATACTTCAGACCTTGAGAGATTATTTGCATGCTGACAAAGGTGCGTAGCGATTGTGATAAATCTAATAATGGATCTGGGTTAGCCTAACATTTTAAATGTTCATTCTAAGATGAAAACCCAGTATCGACCCCGTCCTATTAAGAAATGAAGACACTCGTGAGTGTCCGTGGCAGTGTTCTTGGATTGCTTCATGGATGGAAGAATGTCTCAGGCCTTGTCAGTGAACCAGATGCGCTCCTGTTGGATCTATATACATTTTGGGAAAGAGAATAAAAATTCTGATTATTCTGAAAATGAGAAACACATTAAGTTGGTAAACTGTCAGAGAAACATCGTTTTCATTGTTAATTCATTCATTTAGAAAAATATTTAATCAGAAAAAATAACTAACACCCCACATCTCTGCAGCGATGGCTCAGGAATAAAGGTAAAAACGGTAGTACTATGGGATCTAAAGTGTGGACTGTTAATGCAAACGTGACATTCACGTAAAAGTTCTTGGTTACTCTAAGTTGATGTGAACTCTTTAGCTATGCTACACCCAGCTCCAATTGAATTAATGAGTTTTCTAGATGATCAATGCAGTAAGCGGTTATGTCTCAAAAGAGACAAAATGCCAGCAAAATAATTGCCTAATGGCATTTTATGTCAATTATTTCATTTGTATTTAATTAAAAGCAGTCAAAACAGTTGGCTGAGGTATAAAAACTCCCTTAGCTCTACAGTTTTTAAATTGCCTCAAGAGTTTTTGTTGCCGGGTGTATAGTTGGCCTTTTGAAATAATCTGGAATCTGTTTTACAAGGAAATCATTGCCAGGAACATCTCTTGTTATTTCTTTGGGGAAACAGAGTTCATAGTGGATTCAGTATGTTCATTCACGCGGTCGCATGGCTGGAGTTGGAGTCGCTTCTTAGCCAGCGGCCCCGGGGCGGGCTCGGCGGAGCGTCTGCAGGTTGGTATCTAGTGGTGGAACCAGGTGAGTGTGTTGGCATTTCTAAGAAGATAACAGGGCAAAACGAGGCAGTTGAAAACTAGAGGAGGCACACGAGATGAGAACTGAGGAGTCATCTGTCCTGACCACAGAGAAGGTGGCCAGAGGCTGGGCGTGCGGGTCACTTGAGTGATTTTTACCAGCGTGGAAGGTGAATGTTAGTGGGGGAGGCGCACTGCGTCTCATCACTGAGGCCTAGAGGTGCCGACGCCAGGCCCCATGGACCGGGACTAGCCACCTGGTGACTCCGACGGCAGAGGAAGCTGGCGTGTCAGAAGAGCAGGGGGCCGGCGGTGCTCATCAGCCGGCGTCTGCCGTCACAGCCGTCGGAACGAACCGCGGTCAGTTTGGGGGGGTCGCCAGCTTCATTTCAGTGTTAAGTCTTCCCACCCGTGGGCGTGTGAGGTCTTTTCCATTTCTTTAGGTCTTTTAAAAATTTCGTTCAACATCGTTTCGTAGATTTCATCGTATGAATCTTGTATTTCTTTTTTTAAACTGATCCTTACGTGTGTCATTGTAAATGGGATCATTTTCTTAATTTCCTTTTTGGATGATCCAGTGATAGTGTCTAGAGGTACAATTTTTTTTTTTTTTTTTATGCGGACCATGCATCCTGTGCCTTACGCCCCTTGCAGGCCTGGCTCACTGTCTGAGTTGAGAGGAGGACCGGTTTAGTCGATGGGCAAAACCAGCATGTGTCACTTTGTTCTAGAAGGGTGTGCCTTGGGGGTCACGCTCGCTGCCTGGTACCGTTCAGGGCTGCAGCTGGCACAAGCAGCCATCGCTGGGGCAGCTCCTAAATGGACATTTGAAATTAGAGCCTCAGTCCCCAAATAGGGGGAAGGGTCAAGCACACAGTCACTCATCCTGAAGGCTCAGCGTCGCGAAACCCAGCCGTGTTCACACGTGTCCAGCGGGCTGGGCGAACGTCCCGTCTGTCTTGTCAGTTTTGCGAGAGTAGCAGACAGTGTGTGTGGGTCACACCGCACCCTCCATGGAGCAGCCTGGGAGAAGCCTGGTGGTCGCAGTTGCTGGCCGATCCCCTTAGTCACTTTCCCTGTGCAGTTCAGACAACTGGCAGTGTCACTGATGACGTGGATGCAGTCACAGTGCTGGTGATAATGACAACAGTAATAGCGAACTTGAGGTGGCCCTCGCCACAGCTCATTCTTCCTACTCTGCATGCTTTTAGTATGTGAATCTTTGAACTTCCAGCAGCCCTGTGAGGTGACATTACTGAGGCAGCGGGTCCTGCGGGGTTGGAAGCGGCCCAGGGTCACATGGCAGGAGAGGAGAGAGGCCGGTTCAGGCCGCCGCTCTCTCTGTCCAGGGCCTGCGTCCCTTCACTGTCCCTTCCCCACACCCACTGCCTTTCCTGCCTCAGCCTCAGCCAGGGGTGCTCAGCAGCACCTTGGGGCCCAGCAGGGTGCAGAGGAGCCTAACACAGGTCGCTGTCTTCCAGAAACTCAGCGTGTGTTACCAGAGGTCACTTCGCTCTCTTCCCCAGGTCCATCCTGTATTTACCTGCAGTGGGTTCGTGGTCTCATTCTGAGGGGCAGCTCGCATAGGAATTTCTGCAAATTTTGCAATGAATAAATAAATTTCAAAAGTAAAATGAAATAAGAAAAGAGCTGACATTTCCGTGTCCTGGTTGAACACGGTGGCGAGCAGGGGCTGTTTGCGAGGGGCCCCTGCCGCTCCCCCGTTTTGAGGGGGCGCCGACGGAGGAAGCCATCTCTCCCTCTAGTTCCTTCTGGACGGGGAGGGACCACAGCACAAGCACAAACAAAACGTTCTCCGTTTTTTTCCTCTTGCTTTTTAAAGTATTTTTATTTATTTTAAAAATTTATTTTTCAATTACAGTTGACACACCATATGATTTCACTTATATGTGGAATCTAAAAAACAAAATAAAAGAACAAACAAAACAGAATCAAACTCATAGATACGAAGAACAATCTAATGGTTGCCAGATGTGAGGGGGTTGGGGGGATGGGTGACAAAGGTGAAAGGGATTAAGATGTACAGATCGGCCTTATAAAAATAGTCACCGGGATGTAAAATACAGCAGAGGGAATACAGTCCATAACTCTGCAGTAACCACGTACGCGTGAGATGGCCACTGGGCTCGGGCATCTCGTCAGGAACGTGAACGTCTCGTCGCTGTGTTGTATACTGTTTCAGTGTTTTGTAAAGGAATATATACATTGTTTTTGTCATGAGTTATCTTAAGTAGGTACCTGTTATCTTTAGATATCTATGTCAGAGCTATCATAATTTTTATCCCACTGTAAACACCCCCAGCACCTCCCACTTAAAAAATTAGTAAGTTCTGTGTTTATTTCTAGTGTGTCCAGCTGGAGAAATTTAATTTTAATTTTTTCCCAGTGTCTTCAACTTCCAGGTGTTTGACTCTCCATTCAGAAGTCGCCATCCGCAGAGCAGAGGGACCCTGTCGTATTAACAGCCGGCCACGGCTGGGACAGTACCTGGCCACCTGTCCAGGCCATGCTCAGGTCATTATTCTCTGCCATCTCGCTGGGAGTTCACACCCAATTATGTTTCTCTGCCCGCTAAGCTTTTAGCAACTGAGTGTCTCTGGCCTCCTCATTTTAAATGCAGCTACTTCAAACCATCCTAATCTTCGCAAGTCATTTGTAATATATTTATAGGGAGCCATCACCCCACAGCATTCTGAATTTCCTGTCTTGGATGCAATGGCAGAAGTCATTAAACATTAGCAGTAATAGTATTTGCACTGTAATAAAGTGTTAATTACTTCCACATGTTAATAGGGTGGGGGGAGGGAGTTTTTGCTATTGTTACTCTGCCTAAAATAATTTCCATGTGATAATTTTCCAGGATATCAAAAACTGAATAATTATGCACTAATTAAGAAAGTAGGGCCTGCTGTAGGAGTTAAGACCGCATTAATTTTAATGTTTTTACAGTCCTTTAATTGGGAGCCGGCGCGCAGTTCCTCAGCAGGCTCGCTGTCCCAGCCCACCTCCGACGCACGGCACCCAAGGTCAAGGCAAGTGTGCTGCGTCCCTCCGCTCGTCGCAGGAATGAGCGGGTGCTGACGCGGGCATCGATCACGGTGACAAGCATTTAACTCTCCACGCGCGCATGCTCTCCCTTCGTAAATTATTAATTGCATTAAATATATTTTCATATTGTGGACGGTTTGCTACCAACTGCTCCCTGGCAGGGAGGTGCCGCCCCCCC
>CM053506.1:956770-977405 GCA_028627145.1 Eidolon dupreanum
GACGGTGACACAGTGGGTACGACCGGGGGGTGTGGACGGTGACACAGTGGGTACGACTGGGGGGTGTGGATGGTGACAGAGTGGGTACGACCGGCGGCAGCACCCCACCGGGGGCGGTCCCAGAGCCCCGACTGACAAACACCCTTCTCTTGGTTCTGTGCTCCTCTGTCCTCCCGCTTTACGACAGCTCCGGGTCCCTGTGGGAGTCGCCCGCTGGGCCCAGCTCCACCGCCTGGGAACCTTGTTCCCGTGTCTTCCCAGTGAAGCTTCTTGGAAGTTTATGTTTGTGCTTATGTTTCTACGTCTCCACTTCACTTTTCAGCCCCAAATCTGTTGAAATTTACTAAATCAAATCTACACCACGTGACCAAAATTGCCCTTGAGGTACTTTCTCTGAACCCTGACAAGAATTTAACATGCTTTAACATTGACTCGATTTTTTTCAAAAGGAAACAGATATAATAGTCTTCAACATAAAAATCACAAATGCTCATTTCAAAAAAATGGAAAATTTTGAAATGATCAAAAAAATGTAATTCCAACTACAGATAATAGCAATAATTACCTTTTTCTTATGTATTTCTTCCTTCCAGAATTTTCTTTGTGCATGTGGTCATATACAAGTTATATGTAGACACACATTATATGTAATTATTTTATGTACATACATGTTTGTACACACATATACATGTGTAATATAACTATATTGTTATGTTTTGTAACATGCAGAGTATACACATGTATATATATATGTATATATGTGTGTGTATATATTTATATATATAAAAGAGAGAGATTGAGAGAATACTATACGTATATTTTATGTCTTATAGTTACATTTGACATTTGCTAGTCTCAAAGATGAATTTGAAAGTGTTTGCTTTCTTTCTACTCTATAAGGTAGTCTGTGTGAAATTGATATTATTTCTTTCCCAAATTTTGGAAGAATTCAGCAGTAAAGTCGTCTGGGTCCTGACTTGGTTTTCTAATGAGGAATTCAAGTTTGGTTGTTGTCATAGGGCTGTTCAGATTTTCTCTTTCTTCGTGTGTCAGCTCCTCATTCGTCTTTGGGAAGTTTTCGTACAGCTGACCCTACACGCTGGTCATTTCTCAAGACCCTTCCTTTGTCTTCCTTTCTTTCGTCTCTCCAAGTGGTCCCTGAGTGACCTCATATATTCCCATAAACCCGCTCTCCCATGAACGCCTTTGAAATTGATATAAATGCTGCACACCTACTTCCAACCACCTTGTGGGTTTCTGTACAGTATGTCCTCTAGGCCAGCAAAAGTCCGTGTCACCAAAAGTTAACATATATTCTCCTCCCCCTGCCAAACCCTGCCACCTCCTTCAACACCTCTGTGGTTGGTGAATAACATTGCTCAGTCACCTGAGCAGGAAACCTCATCCCAAGCTTTTGTCCGTACCTCACTGCAGATAGGTTCTTGGACGGATGGCCAACCAGCCTCTTAGCTGGTCTGCTCGCTTCATTTCACCCCCTCATCTCGTTCCCCTGTGGCAAATGCTAGCTTTCTGCTCACTCCACGTTCTCCCTTCCCCAGACGTGAAGTCCAGCCCTCGTCCTCCGGTCCCTCAGGCCTCTCCTGATGTGGCCCCCTCTCCTCGCGGCTCCCCACGTGGTCCTCGCTCTGTGTCCTTGTGGTGTGGGGAGTTCTGTGAGTCCCGAGCCCCGCACCTTCACATGGCACCCAGCCCACCCGGGCGCCCCCCTCTGCGTCCAGCATTCCTGTCCTTCCTTCCCAAGCGTCTCCTGTGACGTCTCGGTCCCCGCGGAACCGTGGGTGTCGTCTTTCCAGTGTGCTGCCACACGGGTCTTCTCTTTCTCGGTCACGGCCCACGGGCTGCTGTTGGAAAGTCACTGTCTGCCGTCTCCGCCGGCTCCCGAGTCCTAAGCTCTGTGTCCTCAGTGTTCTCAGCGTGCAGGTCTATGTGGGGCACCTGATACTCATCTGAATACTGAAAGAATAGGAAAAGGTTAAAAGTGTTATTATTAGAGTTATTTCTCTCTCTCTTTTTATTGACAGACGTGGTCAGGAACATTTTTGATGACACGCGGAAGACAGGTACATGCTTCTGTGTTTCCATTTCACTTTCACTATTTTAGCTTTCATTATTGCCACCCATTGTGTACTATGGCCGTTTTCACGGACTAGCAGTGTGACCTGTGTTCTTTTTTTGAGTTGTATTTTATAGCCACATTAAGACTAATGGTCTCTATTTCATAGAGTAGAAATATAAAACAAGTAATTCGTACTTAACCACAGCCCTCAACCAGGAAATAGTAGTTGTAAAAGTAGATCACAGACTATTTCGGCTTACTGTTATCATTTTTCCCTGCCGGTGATCCTGTTCGGAAGTCTTAATACTCGAGTTGATTAACTAAAATAATAGTAGCTGTCAGCCCAGCTCCGCGCGGTTCCTTCGGCTTGGGCGCTGCCGGTAACGGGTCTCACCATGACCGGCTGTGTCCCGAGCGTCTGCCGCCGTGGTGGCATTTGTCCCTACGTCCGTATCCGTTACCTCACTTAATGCTTTCAGCCTTTGAGGAGCAGATGTTTTCATCGCCGTGTTGACAGTACTGAGACCCCAAGAGATCAGGCGAGGGGCCCGAGGCCGTCTAGACTGGGGGTGCAGAGCCCGAGGGTGCCTCCAGGCTTGCTCTGCCCGACGCCGCGTGCTGTGTCAGGCGGCATTGTCCTGTTCAGCCCTCCGTCCCCGAGGCCACAGGCAGTCCCGTCTCCCTCGCCCACAGCAGTGGCCACTGCACGTCCTCGTGTCCTTGCTCCTGCAGGTCCAGGCAAGGGGAGGGGCTCGCGGTCCCCCTGCCTGCGCTCAAGGACAGTCCCCCTGGGGGTCGATTCTGCCGTGACTCCGGCTGCCCGGAATCTATCATCCACCAGGGGTCCCGGTTCCGGCTCCAAGACTTACCTGGGCGGGCGACGTTATCCCGGGGACAGTGGCTGAAGTGACTTCTCCCCGACAGAGACGTTTTTCTTCTGTGGTGGGTTGTGGCTCGTTCCCGAAGCAGCTGCGCCGTGGAGCGGACCAGGCCACACTCTGCCCCTCTCTCATGGGGGACGCACCCCGAGACGCATGGCTGGAGCCACACAGTGCCCAGCTGGAGAGTGTGCCCCGGCTCCCTCCAGACCTCGGGGCGGCTGAAGAGTGGGGGCAGACGGAAGGGGTGTCGCTGTGCTCCGTGGTGGCGGGTTGCTTCTCTGCCGTGGGAGAAAGCAGGGTCACCTTTACGTCACACGGGAGGCCCTGCCCGCGGGGAAGGCCGTGCCGTGCACAGAGCAGGGGTCGCCACGCTCGGTCGCCCGCTGTCTGAGGACCTCCCAGGCCACTCGCTGAGCCCGCCGACAAGGAACGATTACCCTTGTCTCCGTCTCGGATGTACCTTTTCCAAGGTGGCTGATCTGGCCGGTGGCGCCGGACCACTCATCCTTCGATGTGAAGAGTGATCAGGGTGCGTGCGAGGATGAGGCGGGATTGAGAAACGAGGCTCGTGACTTGGTCATCAACAGCGGAAGCCTGAGTGGGGTCCAGCGACCACGTCTGTGATAACGAAGGCAGGAACGGTGACATCTCTGCCCCGCGTCACCTGGAGCAGCAGCCGCCACCTGTCTGCACAGCAGGAAAAGGCTCTTTACACACACGTCGTGATGGCCAATGAGATCTCACCATCTTTCCGGCTAAGAAATAAGGGCAACTTACTTGGTTCATGGGGAAAACGGGGCCGTGCTGAGCAGCGAGGGTGAGGAGGGCTCGCTTCAGGGACCGAGGTCTCGGAATCACACACGTTGTTTCTCAGTATCTATTTCCATAACCTTTTCATCCGAGGACTTTCTGACAGCAGGAAAGGTCAGGTGTGACAGGCGAGTCCCGCAGGAGCCAGGATCCCGGGTGCAGCCGCGTAGCTCTCACGCAGGCCGGGGCCGGGTCGTGGCCGCTGAGCCCACTGCTCGTGAACGTGGCGGCGGGCGGGCTCCCGGCCTCCCGGTCTCGGTCTGGGAAGTGGAACGTCGCCTACAGCGGAGGGCTGTCCCCAGCACCAGACGGGTGATTTGTGCTGAGATGCAGACGTAGAATGGTCACATGGTCCCAAATGTCAGAGCACCCACTGTCATCTTCAATGGGACAGTCCCTAAGCTGTGTCCCCAGGTGGGCGGCCGTGAAGGGCAGTGGCAGACGTGACGTGGCCGGGCCAGCCCGTGCCCTGAGCGGGAACCTCCTGACCTGCTTAGTCCACTGAGGTCCCTGTCATCTGAGGCTTGACTCCCTCGTGCTCACGTTCCTCAGTGGTAAATCGGAGGGGCTCGGATGAGATCATCGCTTTTATTGCTTAAACATAATTCAGTTCAATGATTGAAAAAAAATTTGCACTTCACCCAAGGATAGCAGCACTCGATATGTTTAGTGGAAATGAATAAAAAAGCTTTTAAAAACAGGTGCTGCTGAGGTTGTTCCTGAAAACCGAGGCTATTGTATAGGTAGGAATGAGTCACACAGAAGAAAGGTCTGGGGTATTTTTCACTGAACAAATGAGAAATGTCTTTTTCTAGAATGCTTTCTGGGGTTCTGTAACTAAGTTTTAGCTGTTATCTTATGCGATAACACCCGGTCTTCCCAATGAGAGGCGGGCTCCTCCCTTGGATGCCTCTGCGGTGTGTGGCCGGTTGGACAGGTGCGGTGGTGGGTACTTCCGGACGGAGGGGTACCGGAGCCCTCGGTGGGCGGGGCCAGATGAGGCGAATCGAGCGCCTGGAAGAATTTCTGGGGACGAATGCGGCCAGAGCATGAGCTGGAAATTCACAGGAGTAGCTCAGGCGGTGAGGCAACGAACGAGTGTGCGCGTCCGCCACTAACAGGTGAAAACTCAGGCGGCGCGACGTGATCTGGTTGGTAGTATTTGCAGCTGGGATAATATGGGGAGGTGGCCCGGACACTGTTTCAGGTGGAACTGTGGGACCCCCTAAAAGACACATTAAGTCCCAAGCCCAGCACCTCCAGCGGCCGTCAGGTTTAATCGAGGCCGTCGCGGTTGGTCCGGTGCACGCGTGAAGACGGGAGACTTGGACGCAGAGATGGGCACGCTCGCAGGGAAGGCCATGTGAGACGCGCAGGGCGGAGGGGGCCGTGCCACAGCAGGGATGCGGCCACAAGCCGAGGGCCACTAAGGCTGCTGCCAGCCGCCAGTGGCCAGGAGCAGGGCCGAGAGCTGCCAGGGAGCCCGGCCCCACCACCGGCCGGTTCTGGACTGCGGCCTCCAGCACCGGCAGCCAGGGCAGACCTGTCGCTCCCCGCCACCTGGCTTGTCACGCTTGTCTTACGGCAGCCCCGGAAACAACGGGCGTGATCATGACGCCGTGGCAATGTCCCCCCCACCGTCTAGAACACGAAACCTTTCCTTTCTGGAGAGCAGTTCATCAGCATGTAGCTCGAAAGTGGCGATTTAAAGGAAATGTTCTGATTTCTGTACAGTGATGGCCGTGAGATACGTAGAATAATAGCAAGAGCGGGAACAGCAGCGGCCCAAGGGGTGAGGAGGTCCGCGCCACAGGTGGCGGGAAGGCAGTGGCGGGGGAGGGCTTTCTGCGGCGGGAGGGACAGCCGGCGCGGCGACTGCGAAGTCCCGTTACTTCCTTGCCCACCGGGCATCTCGTGGGGCGATGGGTCCGGGAACGCGGGCTGAGCAGTGTGGCCCGCACCGTCACGGCCGTGTCGGCGTCCGCCCGGCTTGCTTCTGGGGGCGCCTTTGTCTGTTTCAGAGGAGCTGCTCTGATCCGAAGGGAACCCTGTCGAGGGTCCAGCAGACGAGACGGGGTGTCGGGGCTTCGAGGACTGGGAGTTGTTCTGCAGTTGTGCGTGGTTCCGGGAGTTTTCAAGCATCAGGTGATTCCGTGTAGGTGCAAAGCTTGGAGTGAGGACGTGACTGCCCGTTTGTGCACGAGGGTGTCTTCAGGGCTTGGGCACGCGTGTGTCCGGTCTCTCACCAAGTGAAGGGGAGAAGCAGAAATTCTTCAGAAAATGCCAGCCTGAGGGGAGCCGCCTCTCCTGTCGGTGGGACGCGTCGCTGGCTGTGCAGAACGCAGTGCCCTGTGTCCTGGTGACCCGGGCGGACGCCCTCCACGGTCCCCTCCTCCTGTTGCAACAGACGGCGTCTGGAGGTCGGAAATCCCGCAGTTGGAGAACAGAGCAGGAGCGTGAACAAAGACGGATTATGTAAAGACTAACAGGCATTTTTCAAATTTTCTTTCTTTCTTTTTTTTTCCTGCTCCAATTTCTCTTTTGCCATTGCATTAATTAGAAATTTAGGTAAATGACATAAGTGCCCCAATTTTTTATATCTGCCAAGAGAACAATTAGGCCATTAGAAGTAACAAATGGTCCGGACTCATGTTGCCTGTTGAAAATTTTCAAGCTACATTATTCCTGACAAGAAAAAAACAAATACTAGTTGTCTTGGCGGATGCGCCGGGCGGCAGCGTGGGCCCCGGCAGGTGCGGCGACGCGGGCCGCCCGCCGCCGTCACGCCTCATTACAGCGCTGGCTCCGCCGGGCCCCCGGTCCTCTCGGTAAACAGTTATTTACATGAACTGCGACATTTTTCTTTGCTGACAATTTCTAATTGTTCAGGCAAGCGAGGGTGATACATTAAACGCGCGGAAAAAGGCTTCACCTGTGAAACAAATTACTTGAAATTAACTATCCTTTCAAAAGAAAGGCAAAATTTCAAGACGGACGAATGAGAGCCCTCGCAGGCGCCTATGGTGGGTGTGCGAGCACGTCCCCGCTGGTCCCCGCTGGTCCCCGCTGGTCCCCGCTCCAGAGCGCAGCGCTGCGCGATGGAGTGGAGGCGTCCCGGCCCGCGGGGGTCCTCAGCCGGCTGCTGCGGGGTCCCCGCGGGGGTCCCCGCGGTCGGGGCTCCACCCGCGCGGAGCGGCGGCTGCTGCAGCTGGACCCTTTCCGAGGCAACACCTGTGCGAGGCTCTGCCCGCCCAGCCTCTGTCCCCGCCGCCCTCGACGTGCGGCCCCGGCCGGCTGAGCGGCTCCCCGGGCCCCGCGGAGCGGAGGGGGGGACGCCCCCCGCCCCGGCGGCTGCTCCCCGGGCCATGCGGAGCGCGGGGACGCCCCCCAGCCCCGGCGGCTGCTCCCCGGGCCCCGCGGAGCGGGGGGATGCCCCCCAAGCCTGGCGGCTGCTCCCCGGGCCCCGCGGAGCGCGGGGACGCCCCCAGCCCCGGCGGGGACGGCGCAGGGCAGGGCGACGGCGTCCAGCGGCGCGCGCCCCCGGGGTGGTCGCCCTGCTGCAGGCGCTGGGCGGCGTCTCAGGGGTCGAGGCCGAGCCCCCGCTGTGCGGTGTTGGACGGTGACCCTCGGGCTTCAGGGTCCCCCCCGAACCTTCGAATACGGCCGTGCTTGGGGACAGTGTCATTCGTGACGTGGCTGAGATGAGGTCACAGTGGAATAGGGCGGGCTCTCCGTCCAGCAGGGAGACGCGCTGGGGACACGTCACCAGAAGGCGAAGCGGGGTTGGAGCGACGCTTCTGTGGACCGAGGGGTCCCCCGGGGGGGGGGGGCGTGGCGCTGACCGCCTCTCTGAGCCTCCGGAGGAGCTGGTCCTGCCGACACCTTGAGGTCAGACTCCGGCTCCAGACCGTGGACGAGGAGCGTCTGTGGTGTCGCTTCGCTACAGCGGCCCGAGGAAGCCGCTACTACTTCGGACAGGACCTAGAGGCGGTAGCGCCGGTTCAGATGGAGGATTGTAATTTCCCGTGGATTTCCGGTCCTTCCGAAGCCAGCCTTCCCCACCCGACGTGTCACTGTTTCACGTCCTTCTGCTCGGCGTCATTTGAATGAATTTTAAAGCCCTGCACGGAGCAAACATTTAAAGCATGCAGGTCCCAAGCCCTCAGGTAGATGCAGAAACTGAACTTTCTCACGTCGGTGACAGCTGGGTCCCCAGCTGACGGCCCCACGACAGGCTTCGTGCACCTCATTTGCTCATGTGTCAGTGCGATGGCCATTCAGCTGTGCGCCACTGCCGGGGGCCTGCGGGGGACAAGGTCTGGGCGTCATCCCCGGGCGGGACCGCAGCCCAGGCACGGCTGGTTTCCATCCCCGTCAAATCCGGTCATTCGTCAGCGGTGTCGCCTGCTCCCTGGGTTTCGGGTCCACCCCAGTGGCAGACGTGTGGATGGAGCTAAAAGCAGGAACTCGTAACAAACAAGAAGAAGTCAAGCTTCCCATCCCCAGAACTTCGCAGTGTGACCTTGCTTAGGAACAGGGCCCTTGAGGGAGTAAGAAGAAAGAGAAGTGGCGGGGAGGAGGAGGGGGAGGAGAGGCGGGAAGAGACCGGGCGACTTGGAGTTGTCACCCCCTCCCGCCTTGCCCCCCTCCTGCACCCTCTTCCCTCACTTCCCTCTCAGGAGGGGGCAGGTGGCAGAGTGGACAGCCAGAGCCAGCCGGCGCCCTGGCTCCAGGCTCTGTCCACGCCAGGCGTGAGCTGCGGGAGGGAGGGAGGGACTGGGTCTTCAGGGGAAGCGGGGACCCCGGGTTACGTATCACACTGGATGGACAAGCCTCTCGGCAAAGCCTGTTTTTGCTGCCGGAAGTGAGAATGCCAGAAACGTCACAGGACTCGGCCCAGGTTTAGCCTGACGGACAAGGAAGAAATGGCCCTTGGAGTGCCGAGAGGGGTGGCGAGGGAAGGAGGTTGTCTTTCGCACTCACTGGTGCTGACCTCGTTTCCTTCGGTGGACGGTGGACGCAGCTACAGCAGCAAAGGTCCAGCAAGGACCGTCAGGTGCTGATTATGCTAATTATGAAACACGCAGGTCACCAAAAACAGGCGAAGGAGGAGCAAACGTCAATTCCAGTTTATTAAAGTGCACGACGTGGGAAAGGTGCCTGTGAACGCTGAGAGATACGGCCGCAGCCAGGCCGACACAGGTGTGTAGCTGTTAATGTGCTCAGTTATTAGCAGCAATTAAAAAAACACCCCTCGAGAAGACAAAAGCTAGCACGGATTTACCTGAGACTAGTAGGAGAAAGTAACTGATGAGGATGGAGGATGAAACCATCCTCAGTACCCGCCTCCTTATCCGTGGGGGACACGTTCCATGACCCCCGGGGGGCTCCCAAAACTATGTGAAGTACCGAAACCTCTGTATCCTGTTTTTTCCTATACGGACACACTGACGATAAAGCGTAAGTAATAAATCAGGCACAGTAAGAGGTTAACGGTAATAACTAAAATTGGGACAGTTGTAACAGTATACTGTAATAAAAGTTATGGGAATGTGCCATTGTTAAGTAAAGGAAGGGTTACTTGCACGCAGCACTGTGATACTGTGATGGTCAGTCTGATAATCCAGATGGCTACTAAGTGACTGATGGGCAGGAGAGTGTACAGCATGGGGACGCTGAACACAGGGACGAGTGACATTCCGGGCGGGACAGAGTGAGATGGCAGGAGAGCTCTTCACACTACTCGGAACGGCATGCAATTGAAAACGTATGGATTCTTTATTTCTGGAATTTCCCATCTAATATTTTCAAGTTGGCTGTAGGTAAATGAAAACGAAGAAAGTGAAACTGTGAATAAGGGGGATGACTATTAGAATATTACAAAAATATTAACGTGATGAACGAATTAAAGAAAAAACAAAGGTCGTCCTCTAGTACGATCAAAATACAATGCGAAAACAAATGACCTTCCAGAAGTACACTGTTGGGCTGAGAGCATATTTATGAGATGCAGAGATGATAAGAAACATGTCCGAATATCTTTGGTTACTTAATGGGTTTCTAGAAATATATACAATTAACAGTGACCCAGAGTACAAGAGAGAGAAAAACCAGAATGGGCCATTCACCCTGTGAAACTCAAAACAAAACGTAACTATTTACCCTCTACCACCCCAAAATTTAACAACCGCCAGTGGTTTAAAGTGTGATTTCCGCTTCCTTCTTTCTTTAAGTTACATTTAATTGCTATTCTGTGTAAACTGTTCCTGAGCATAAAAAAGAAGGCAGTCTTTTCAATTTATTTTATAAAATTAGAAGATTCTTGACTTCAAAACTTGAGAAAGATATATAAAGGAACCTATAAATCAGCTTTACCTACGAAAAGAGATGTGAAGGTCCTAAATAAAATATCATCAAACTGAAAGGGACGGGATGTAGGGATTAACACACGCTGAGCATGTTGCTTGTGGGGTGCTGTGTACACGAATCTCATTCAGTCCTCGGTGACAATGACAGCCTTTTAAGTAGATGAGGGTTTGATGGCTTGAGGAGGTCAGGTAGGCAGCTCATTATCACAGAATCAGGAACTAGTAGAAAACGTGAAGTGTGAGTCTGTGTTTTTCTGAGTTCGGATTCCAAACTTTCGAGAATGACGCATTGTGACTTCATCATATTCACTATATATAGAAGGGAATCATATGAGGAAATCTGTTTCTGTCACATTTGGAGGACACAGGAAAACACACACATGATTCTCTTGTTTGATGCAGACACGTTATTTGATAAAATTTAACATTTGTTCTTGATGATTTCAGGAGAACAGGAGAGTTTAACAGGGAAGCAGTATTTGTATGAGATCATCGGCTCTCTGCTTTCTGGGTTTCATTAGCATCGCTGACTCTGTGTTTAGGGATGACGCAAGATGATCGCTGTGATGCCTATTGTAGAAGTCTATTTGTAAGTTTTGTTTAAAAGAAATACAAGAAAAGTGATGCATGATTCCAGGAGCGAAGGAGATAAAATTGACATTGTTTCCAGTTGAAAAAACTATTTGGGGAACATAAAGCAATCATCTGAAAACCTGTTAGAATTACTAAGAGAATTTAAGCTAATATTTAACAATTTTAACTAAAATTTCGTTTTTAACTAACGTGCACAAACGAGTAGATTTTCATTTAAAATGGCACAACCAAGAGCACATAAAACATATGTTCCGGCAAAAAGAAATTATTTACAATAGTAACAGAAATAGAAAATGTCTGAGTAAAATTACAAAATGTCCTGGAAAAGTATTAAAAATTATAGAACTTTGCCAAGGAGCAACAACAACAACAAAAAAGAGACTTAAATGAACATAAAGACTGATGTCCTTGCAGGAGCAGATGTCAGCTTTCGCCTAATTTATCTACAAATTCAATGAATATCCAATTCCATTCCCAGTGGGATTCGGGGTGGAACTTAACAAAATGTTGTTAAAGTTCATCTGGAAAAATAAATGGCTGGGAAGAGCCAAGGAAATTTTGAAAAATAAGAATAATGAGCGAGGACTCGACCTACGAGATATTAAAATACCAGAGTGATTAGAACAATGTGTGGCGATAAATAAATCCATGGGACAGAAAAGAAATTTCACAAAGAGACATAAATAATTTAGATACAGCAAAGATGACATTTTAAGGCAGAAGAAAAGGCTGGATTATTCAGTAAATCTTCGGGGTAACTAGTTAAACATTGGGAGAAAGTAAAATTCAGTTCCTACTTTTTAATTTGACTAAAAAAAAAGTACTGGAACGATACATACTTTAAGCTTAGGGATGGACCTATAATCCAGAAAACATTTTATGTCAAAGTTTATTCAATTTTTCTGTAAGTGTGGGATCAAATGTAGAAATCAACAGTAGATAGATTCGAATTGATAAAAATTGATAAAAAACATTACAATGCAAACAAATTACGAAGAAATTTTGCAATTTATATCACAGTTCAAGTGTTAAGATCTCTAATATATAAAGAATTCTTCAAATCACTGAGGAAAATGTAAACCAGAAATTCCCACACTTAGGAATTTATTCTTATTCCCTCACAATCTCTCTCTCTCTCTCTCTCTCTCTCTCTCTCTCTCTCTCTCTCTCTCTCCACACACACACACACACACACACATACACCCCTTTTAGTTAGATAAGTCATGGCACATCTCTATTGCTGGGTATTGTGCAGTCAGGAAAAAGGATATAGTTTGTGATAATATGGAAAAAATCTCTATGCTATTAAATATAAGTGCCAGAGAAAGAACTGTGAGCATGTTTATGTCGTGTGTGTGTATGTGTAGGAATGTGTATAGGGTACATACGATAGGAATCAAAAAACACTTCGGTGACTATGTGAGAGGAGGAACTGGGGTTAGGCGGGGGAAAGGAAGGAAGCCTGTTGTTGAATTTTCTAATTTTATACATGCCTTTTTTTTTTTTTTTTTTTTAAATTTCAGTCGACATTGGAGAGAGGTTAGGAACAAGTTTAGTTTTCTTTTTTATGCTTCCCTGTGGTTAAATAAGTAACAAAAAACTAATAAGCATTAGGTTAAAAATAAAATTACAGAAAAAATATGCAGAAGATTTAAAAGGGTAATTTAATAGAAGAAATATAAATTACCAATAAGCATAAAATCTCTAAACCTGACTTGTAATGAAATGCAAATAAAAATGAAATATTTTACTTATAAAATTGCATATAAAATTTTTTACTTATAAAAACATTCTAATAATAATGCCTGATGTTAGGTGGGCTTAGGCAAATGGGCACAGCTAAAGGTAAGGCATATGGCATGGCATGGCCGGTTAAAGATTTCACAGTATTTTAAACCCCCCTTAAGTTTTATCCTATGGAAGTAATTACAGACATCAATACGACTTGGCTTCGGAGATTTTTATTATACTGTCTCTAGTGATAGAAAAAAAAGTGCCATCACCGTCTCGTGACGGTGCAGTCACTCTGCCATCCACTCGGCAGCTGTTCACAACCGTGGAACGCGATTCAGTGTAAAGTACTCAGTATGGCCTGCAGGCGATGAAGCAGCCTGAATGGGCGGATCCAGGGTTTCCTTTAAACGTGAATCCTCATGAACAAGGTCGAAAGGCGATGCCCCAGCGCGTCTGAGTGGGTGTCCCCGGGCGGTGGCTTGTGACGATCTTTCCTCCTGTTGGCTCATGCTCAAATCTGCGCTCTGGCTTCCCGGGTACGTGGGCGATTGTGTCCCCAACATGTGCTGTCCGCCCTCCTGATGCTTCCCCGGAGTGCGTGGTCCAGCGAGGGGAGCAGCCGGGATGTTGGATGTTCTCTGATTCTGTCATGTGCAAACCTGAGGACAGTGAAGCTGTTCCGAGCGAGTCCCCCCAACTCGCAGCCTCACCCCCAGACGTCACCTCCCCCCACCCCCGCTGCAGGAGCAGGGCGCACCCCGAGTGCAGGGCCCGCCGCCAACCGGAGGTCCAGGTCCCGGGCTCGTCGCACCTGTCCCGGGTTAGGCTGGCTGCAGATCCCGGGCTGGCTGGGAGCCGCCCACGTGAGGACGGTAATGAGATGCAGCCATCCTCCGTGCCACTGCAGATAATTTCATCATTTCCAGATTTCTGGAAATATTTAGAAAGGAGAAGGCAAGCACTCCGGCTCCTTAGCACAATGCCTGGCGCATGGCAGATGCTCAGCAGACGTCCTCTGACTGTGGCCTGAAGGAGCTTACCGGCTTGGCCTTGGCCTTGCCCGCCGTACCCTCCTCTCAGCGAGGGTGGGCGTCAAACCCCCCGCCCCCCAGAGCCTGGACCCTCACAGTGAAATGGTCTCTGA
Organism: Eidolon dupreanum; assembly: GCA_028627145.1. Classification (NCBI taxonomy): domain Eukaryota; kingdom Metazoa; phylum Chordata; class Mammalia; order Chiroptera; family Pteropodidae; genus Eidolon; species Eidolon dupreanum. The sequence continues at coordinate 970,379 of CM053506.1, forward strand.
CTGCAGGAATTTCCTCCCACTCTTGGGAAGTCTTGCTGCCCCTTTAAGACCCCCCTCCACACGTGGGTCCCCTTCTGTGGCCCCCGGGAGAGCGGTGAGCGTTCACGCTTCCACACCGTTGTAGTGTCGGTTTTTTCTGTTCACGACGGGTCCTCGCCCGCTGTGCCCGCTCGCTCCTGGGGCTGACGCGTCCAGCGCCTCGTCCTGAGCTGGCTCAGGCTTTGTGCTGCTTTGTGTAGCTGCGTCCCAGTCACCTTCCGTCTGAAGCAGTTACGTCACATGACAGTGCATCCTGAAATGATCTCTGCTGTCTACACACACGCGTGCACACACACACACACACACACACATGTTTTAATGATTTTGCAACTCTAGGAGTTCTTAAACATTCCAGGAGAATGACATTTGTAGTGAGACTGTGAGTGGTCTCTCCCATCGGAGGCTCCCTTTAGGGGGACATGTTATGGGGGTCTCGAGGCTCGACTGGCACTGGGTGGCTGGTCAGCGTGGCTCCCCATTAGGAAAGCTGGTCTTCACCCCAAGCACCTAAGACCTCAGCAGCACCGTAACCTCACAGAGCGGCCCTAAGCAGGGTGCTTGGGAGACCAGGTTCCTACATCTCAGAGCTGCCCGGCTTCGCCACCTGGTCGCCTCCCGGCGGGCGATCGGACCTGTTTTCGCTCCTACTTTGTTGTTAATTTCGTGCTTATGCTAAATCCGTATTGAGTACTTAATCTTGTTAAGTAACACAGTATTTATTACTAGGAAACTTATTTTATACGTAATTGCATCGTACTTTTTTCTTAAAAAAAAAACTTATTTTATGCCTTTTTGTGAAATAATTAAAAACATCATTTTCGTTTTGATCTTTTGGGGATTAAAACTATATTTAATCATGCAATGGTATTTTTTTTTATGATTTTTGTTCTCGTGATATAGCAAATGCGGGGTGGTTTTTATCTCCTCTTCGTACTTGCAATAACGTATTATTTGACCATGAATCACTTTAATGGATTGAAACATAAGCATGTGAATTGAAAAATAGATACATTAGTCAAATCAATAAATAAATATGAAAATATATTTCTACAATGAAAAACCATCTTGGCTACTGTGTCCTCCAACTTGGACAGAGAGGACTGAAATATATGGCTGTAAAATATAGCTTGCCATGCCAGCTCGCCAGTGCCTGCAGCCTAGAAGGAATTTCGAGCACTGAGTGAGTAGTATTTCATCAACAAAATCATAAAATAAAGACATTAAAATGAAGGGATGATTGAGTGTTGCAGGACGTTTGTGAAATCACCCTTCAGTATGAGGCTGGAGTAGTTTAGTATTAGACATTGCATACTTTTCATATAAATTTGCTTACAAATAGCATGCCTTAACAAGCAGAGTTACCGGGCTGGCCCTGTAGCAAATATGTTTCTACTATTGTTGCTAAACAAAGTGTACTCCTACTCTACGGAATGGCTGGGGTGGAAATAAATAATTCATCCGTGGTCTAAAAAAGTACCACTATTACAGTCTTCATCCGGAGTATTTATCTTTGTTAATGAATGACTTAACATAGGTCTCTTAGCTCTGCAGAGCCAGCTACCCGATTTTTATATACTTCTCCTCATGTACTGTCTTTCTTGGATGAAATCCCCTATTAGTCATAATCAATGTTCAATCTCTAATTTCATAAGATAATAAAATGGGCTGCAAGGATTATTAGTAGTTACATTGTGTAACTTATCAGTTATTTGTCAGATGAATGTCGGAATATAATTAACATGCATTATTTTAACGAATACAACTGAGAAATAAGGATTTTAAGTGACTTGCCTTTCTCAGAAACTGGGCACAAAACACAGTAAGGAGAGCTGTATTTGCATTTATTTACATATCAGCATATTTTTTTTTCTGTTGCACACAGCGTTCATATCTGCAAATTGCTACAATTTGATTATATTTTTACACATTAATGAGATCAAGCTGCATTAATTAAAATGTTTAGGTTCTATTGGATGGACGAACCTTGATAGAATAGATGTGAAATTAGGTGGGAGAATTCCAGATGTAGGGTTGGATGGCATTCTAAAGTTCTTGTCCCTACCCCGTGGCCAGGCGTCCCCCGTAAACCACCAGCAAGAGCTCGGCACCCGGGTGCCCTCAGGGAGAGACGGGGTGTTTTCTCAGATTTTCCCAGGGGCCTGGGGAAGGACCACGTGACGGAGCAGAGCTGCCACCCCGAGCCCAGCTCGGCAGGAAGCGAACGCAGGGGATCGAGCCTTCGAGATTTTACTCTTCCCGCTAGTTTCAGGCACTGTTATTTTGGTGCCCGTGGTCCATCCCGACTGCCACTCACAGCCCGCCAGGTGATCAGGTGAGACCCTCCGCCCAGAGTAGAGTCGGGGTCCCCCCTCCCGCAGCGGTCGTCCAGGAGCTGGGCCCTGAAAAGCACAAGTTGCAAGTCCGAGCTCACGTGACCCTGCCGATGCCCAGCCTGGCCTTCCCTGGGCTGTTCGGGAGACGAGGGTGCCCGTCGAAGGGTGTCGCGTCTCGGGTTCCGAGGTGGGACCCGAGTGTGAGCTCTGAGTGTAGCTGGTGGCCCCGGGGACCCACCTGGGACCGCCGGACCGTCTGTCTTCACACACGCGTTCGGCCGTCAGGTGAGGGCAGAGCCCCTGTGCCCCCAGCCGGCCCCCAGCCCAGCAGGGGCCGGACCCCGCGCTCTGTCCCCGGCCATCTGGCGACCAGCGCAGGAAAGACCTGCTTTGGGGATCCTCTCCCCGCCCCACATTCTACAGTGCCAACTTCAGTGTGCAGTTTTTATGAAACGTTTGATTCTGGGCAACCGGTGTGACACCGAGTTGCCCCCCACCCCCCCGCCTCTGCTTTCTTCCCCATGGTGTCCGCTGTCTTCTCTGTCCAGTTGGTTTTCGTTATGGTGCAGCCCACCCACATGCAGGCTGCAGAGATGGGTGCCTGGAAGTCACAAACGACCCCGCGTATTTGTGGCGAAACCTTTGGGCGGCGTCTGCAGATGCTGGGGACGCGCTTGTGGGATGTGCCGGCGGAGGACTGGGAATCAACGCTTTAAACTTCTTCTCATTTTCAACGGGTCTTGTGGGGGGTGGGGGAGAGTATACAGGAATGCATCCGAATAAATATTATTTTTGAATCGCAGATATGTTAGCACTATTTAAACGCCAAATGGGGAATAATGTACGCACATAAACATTTAAAATAATGCCAGTGAAAATTATAGTGACTCGTTGCGAAGACCACCCCGTGTGGGCAGGCTCCGGCTGGTTTTGAGCAAAGAGCTCTTTCTGGACCAAGACCAGGCTCTATTTAATACCCCGACCTCAACATGCCGCTGTCATTAAAGTGCCTAATAAAATGTGATTTAATTTTTAATGCGGTAAATTGTTTATTGTCCTGATGCTGTGGTCTTCGTGGAGGAAATCTTAGGGTCGTTTCTTATACAAAGCACCTTCCACTTGCGGAAAAGCCAGACTTACAGCTTCAGCTGTATTTCTTGTGTCTGTGTCCTCATTCCCCGAGTGTGAAAACTTTATTGCTCATTATCTGCTGGGCTGTGATGAAGTGACAGATGATTTATTGGGAGCCAAAAACTGTGTTTCAGCGGTGAACATTTTTATCCTTTTGTGTTGTAGTCCTGCCAGGTTCCTGCAACTGCTGAGGCCACAAATAAAGAAAATTCGCTGCCGAAGGGGCCGGCGCTCTCTCTCTCATAAAGGTCTGCATTTCAGAGCGCACTCTGTTCCTAATTTGATTCAATTCCCCTTTGTTGCTTAAAAATTCAATTTGTTTAATTGAGCTGTTTGACAGTAAAATCTGAATTCCATGCATTTTAACCATTCATATTAAATTTCCCTCTGTATAGTACTTTTATTAATGTGCTTTACAGGCGGAGGCTTAATTTAAATTTGGTGACCTCACAAGCTTATAAAAAGATCTGAATTCTTGTTTTTTTGTGTGTGTGTTTTTTTCCCCCCTCAAACCTAAATTAAAATGAACCCGTGCAAACCAGTAGTATGGTTGTGATTTCTCTACTGAGTTTAATAAGTCAAGGAAAGAAAAACGCTGAGGTATGGGGGTGCGAAGCGTGCAGGTGTGTGTTGCGTGTTTTATATGTATGTTTTCATGTTTTAAGAGATGACATAATATTGTGGCAGAAATGAAGGTCTCAGCGACCCGCCTTTAACAGTTAAAACAACACGTCTCTATCTTCGTCACAGCGTGGGCGAGGCATAACGGATTACGTGCTGTCTGCTTTTACAGGGTTTTACGTTTATTGACATTTAAATAACCGAACATCTTTTCCTTCAGGATTAATAAGATACCCAGAAACCAGCATAAGATTTTTAGAGTTTACTAAACTTTAATCTGTAAAATTTAATAGCGACATCCGAGTCATTATGTGTGTGTAGGACGCCGTGTGACTTTACGCACACTTTTAAGCAATGAGTTATGTTGCAGGAACGGGCTGGCTGTGTATCATTATGTCCAGGTAAATGCCAGAATGATGACATAATTGGTAGTTGGGAGTAAAATACAACCCCTGCAAAGCGTTACTAAGGTAAATGTGGAAGGATTGTAATTCATTATCCGTAAACGTGACTTCTAGGTGTTTATCATCTTATGACATATAGACTAACTTGATGTCACCCGCATTGTGTTCCTCCTGCCTTTGTTACCGCATTCAGCTCTGTGAACCACGTCCCGTTTCAAAATTGCTAATTCCTTTTGATTCTACCTTTTCCAGGGTTCCCCAGTGAATTTTACTTTTGAGTCGCTTTTCATGCACTAGAGACTCAGTATTCTATAAATGCTAAATCCTGAAAACTGGCCTTAATAAGACTGATAGCCCACCCAGTTCAGACAATGATAAATTCAGAGCAGCGCATTAAAGGTCAGATGGCCGTTTCAGACATGAGAGTGGCCCGTTTCCATAATAGCTGGCACCTTCAGGAAAGACCTTTGTGCACAGCGGCTCCCGTTCGCTCCTGCTGAAGACGTGGGGTACTAGTTGGGGCGTCGGGAGGCCCGCGTCCTGCCGGGGCGGCAAGCTTGCCCCAGCCCCGGGCGACCGTTTCCCTTGTAACCTGCTCGTCCACGCGGCAGGTCTGGCCACGCTTGTTGTGTGCAGCTTCCTGTAAGACACGTCGCTCGTGTTATCAGACATTTTCTGCCGCCCCCGAGTAAGAAGTCATTGTCTCTAAATGGCCATGTTTGCTTTAAAGTCATCCCGTTTCATGGCCCCTTGTCCCCGTGCAGCCGTATCGGGGGCATCTAGCTAAGAGAGTCTGGCCTCGAAACACCTCAGAAAGGGGCTTTTGTTTGGCCATTCGTGGAGGGCATTTGATTTGGTGACTTTTTTGCAACCCTCAACTCGGGGTACCAGCCGCTGACATCACACATGAGACGAACCGCTTTAGGACAGGGGGTGTTCCTGTCCTCACGGTCTCGTGCCGAGGCCTGTGCCGAATGACCTCACCGTCACTTGGCATTTCCCTGTCTGCTCCTGGGCCTGGTGACATTACGAAGGGGTTGTGGCAGGTGACATCTGAGGTGACAGCCATGTGGCTCAGGGCAAGCCTTTGGCCCACTGGCTACTTATGAGCACCAGAGAGTGGATAACGGGGTTGTCTGGAATTAGCGCTCTTCGCACTTATGGGGTTCCCATTTGGAGCTTGGGGTAACCACCCTGTGGACATTCCTGGGGATGAGACATCCCGTAGGAGTCTGCACAGGTGGGCTTCTTGGGGGAGGGGTTGAAATGCCTGTGGGTGTTCGGCCTGGAGGCCCCCCGCGACCCACACGAGCACGGGAACAGTGTCGGCTTGTGTAACCTCCCTACACACAGTGCGAGTACTTTAGGTGTTTTCCCCTCTCCAGATTTCCCCCAAGAGGCTACCATCCCGATTTATATAGTGACAAAGAATGAGATTTAATGGGTGAGATTTTTCTCCACAAATATTCCTGAGCTGACATAGAAATATTCTGTTCTGTCCAGAATCTAGCCAGTGACAAACTGAGAAACCCATAAGGAAAGACTTCATGTTTTCTAGAAGGGGATCCCACTCTTTAATTCAAAGAAAAACAGCACAGAGCTCTTTCAGGATATAGGCGAAATATGCTACTGAAAGGGAAAAGCGAAATTATCTTTAGGAAACGATGTTAGTGAAATTCAAGGTGAAGCCGCTGCTGTCTGCATCCACTCCGACCTAAACCGTAAGCATGGCGGCCCTAATGCACGGGCCTCGCGGGCGAAGGAGAAAGGTGAGCGTCACACAGATGGATAAAGCAGCCTGGACGTCGTTCCCCACACCGCCCAGAGTTCTTCCTCCAGAGCCGTCTGGATTGGAAACCGAAACAGAGTCTGCGCCTGGTTTCTGTTGCTGTTTGCTTGTGGGAAGTAGAGGATCAACTGTGCAAGACGGACCCCCTGGCCCGCCCACTGCCGAATGAACCGCGCGGAAAAAATGGGGGGGCCGAGGTCTCTGCACGCGACCCACGGAGGCCAGCTGCGGGCGTCCGCGCCCTCGACGCAAGCACCGGCCTCCGGCGAGGGCGTGAGGTTCATGATCGTCTCCGCAGCAAGGAGTCATTTTCTCTAAATGGCCACTTTTGCTTTCAAGTCATCCCGTTTCGTAATAATAAATAAGCTGAGGGTCAAAGCCCCGACTTTTGTTAAGTGTATTTTATATATTTTGTTAACTGTAAATATTAGCTGAGAGCTCTTCACTTAGCAGGTAACTCAAAAGTCTACATTATGATGCAGTGATCAGAAAAAGGTAAGAGTCCATTGGTAAAGCGAATGCCAAAATTTAATATGTTGCAAAATCGGCGGTTCCGTTTATTTGGACAAGACGCGGTGGCAGGCGCCTCCTTGGTGAGCTGCGTGAGCCGCTGAGTGACAGCGCACGCGGAGGTGGGCGCTGAGCTGTGGAGCGCGGCGAAATCAGAGCTGCTCGTTATTGGGGAGCAGAGGGAAGGCGACGTGTGAGTC
>CM053506.1:977905-1016725 GCA_028627145.1 Eidolon dupreanum
ACAGAGGGTGTTCAAATGCACCAAATAGACACGTGATGTCGAGTAGCAACGAGTGCTAAAAATAAAAGAAACGAATAGAGTGTGAAAGAGCTTCCGTTTTAGATCTTTCTGCCCAGGAAGGCCCTCTGGGGAGACGAGAGGAGAGGAGAGGTGTGTGAGCTGCGAAGGGGGAGCCGGGAGGAAGGCGTTCGGGGCAGAGGGAGCGGTGCGCGCACAGACCCTGGGAGGTACAGGCGGGTTCTCCCCAAGCAGCAGGAGGGGCGACGAGGCAGGGGCCATGGGGGAGGGGTAGCTGGGGCAGGGGCTTTGCCCGGGGTGCCAGGCCATGAGAGGGCCCGGGAAGGACATCGGAAAGGGGAGAAGGCGGGAGGAGGTGACATCTGCTCCCTGTGCCCCGCTGCCTCACGCTCTGCCACACCCGCACTCAAACCCCGGAGGTCCCGTGGTCCCAGCAGCCAAATCCGGATTCTTTACAATGGTGTCCAGGGCCCGGCTGGCCGGGGGAGCTTGTTTCCGGCTCTTCTGTATCCCTTCTCCTCCCCGAGAGCCTCTCAGCCCGCCACCCTGGTGCATGTACCACTCCCGCCGGGAAACCCTTCTCACCTGCCCGTGGAAACTGAACTACAGTCCAGAGCAAAGTCGCCGTCTCCGGAAGCTTCCCCGACTGCTGAAATCAGACTTCGTTCCCCTCTTCTCTGAGCTTTCAGCGGCGGGTTCTCTGTACTCGCCTCCTGCTTTCTGCCATTTGGCGTGTCCTCCAGTTGGCCCGGTGGGCTAGGGACACTGCCTCACGGAGACTGTGCACGCGCTGACGGCGGGTGGTCTGAGTTTGAATTCAGACGCCGCCACGTGCTGGCCACGTCGCTTGGATGTTGTTTAGCGTTTCGGAGCCTCACTCTGCCCGTTTGTCAAAGAGGGCTGGTGTTCGTGTCTACAGAATATCGCCATTACCTGCCTTCTGCAGTTGACCGTAAGCTCAGTAAGGGCGAGGGATGGGACTTTCTTGTGCGTTCCCGTACGTCCAGCATCTGTCACGATGCCTGGCATGTTATAGACTCTGCTGATGAATAGACTGTGATGATGAATGATTAATTTACGAGACCGTTGTAAGCGGTGAACAGGCAACTGACTCCGTGTGCTGGGCGCGTGGCGGGCTCTATTACTCGGCTGCTGAAGTCCGTACTGCTCTGACTCGTAAAGGTTTTGGAGGCCAGAGGCCAAGTTTTGTTCACTGCTGTGTTCTCAGCTAGACCCTTCTACGTGGTAAGTGCCCTCAGGTCATTGGATATAATTTCACGATCGTTGCCGCTGAAAACAAACCTCAGGCGGAGAACGAAACATTCGAGCTCTTCTCTCTTAGAGGTCGTGGCTGTCTGCGTGCCTACTGTGGTCCTGTGAGCCTGGCGGGCACGTCACGTGTCTACTTTATCATGGAGTAAAGGTAGTCTAGTAGCCTACATTTACGGCGCGTTTACTATATGGCGGGCTCGGTGTTTATTTTATTCTATTTTTAACTGATTTTATTCGGTCCTTGCAAGAAGCCTGTGAGGACATCTCTGGGACTGTCCTTGATAAACACAGGGAAGCAGAGCACATCTAATCCTCTCAAGGTCGTTCAGCTGGGAAGGGAGGGGCTGCGATGCCAGCCCAGGTGTCGCGAAGGCAGGATGTGAACAGGTGAGCTCACCCCTCGGTAGCAGCTGGACCCGTGGCAGGTTGGATGAGTCTTAAAATAGGATCTGCGCTGGGAGTATTTGCAAAAAGAGTGAGATTTAAAGGGCCCGCATTCGGGCGATGAGTGGATAAGACGGGAAAAGCCCGGGCTTTGCCGTCCGCCATGCCTGGCTCTCTTTCGTTATTTGCATGATGACCTAGAGCAAGTCACTTCTCCTGGGCTCGGTTGTCTTACTTCAATAAGGGATCTGGTCTTACATACCTAATGGGGGTGATAATGGGTTTTGCGTGTGACAATGAGTTTGTGGCCAAAATAGGAAGTCAGTGAAAGTTGGTTCGTTCCTCCCGAGAGGTCACCCCCGATGGAGCCTCCTGTCCCCCGAAGGTAGTTTTGCTTCTCTTTGACGGAGCTCATTTTCACTTTTGGAGGGGTTTATAAGATGCTGGAAATAGAGAGAAATCACCCACGTGCTTTGTCTTGGGTGACTGCTCGATCTGGACCTGTGGAGGGCACGTGACAGTGGTACCCCTCGAGCCTTCCGCTCCCCACTCTGGGGCCGTCGGGGGGACCAGCTCTGCCCAGCCCGGGGGCGTGCCTTCTCTCAGGGGCGTTCTGCATGAACTTCTTGTTGATAAAAGATTTTCTGCTGCTTTTAGTTTCTCTAGGAGAAGTTCTCAGAAGTCATTTGCAAATATGGATCCATTAAAGCATGAGTTAAATGCAAACGATGGGACCGGAATCCTCAGGAGGTCCGGGGAGGGGGTGCAGACACAACGGTTTTTCACGAGCAGGTGATCTGAGTACCACCCTTTGCGAAACGTTGCTCTAGCTGTGTGCGACCAAGCGTGCGACCCACTCACCCCCGTTTTCCCAGGGCTTCTCCAGCTGGGCGCTAGGTCCTGGGGACCCTCTGTCCCTGGGCACACCAGGACAGATGTTCACCCTACGTATACCTAAGTTCAGTCCCTTCCAGACCCTTGGAGTCACCTCCCTGGCTTGGAGGTGGGGCCCTGAGGGTCAGTCCTCGCCTGCCTGAATGTTCTAAAATTACCTGGTCCTCAAAGCACCAGGTGCCTCGCGCAGCCCACCGTTGGGGACGCGTCACGGCCGATGCCTGGCCCCTGCCGCCTTCCTCACTAGAGTACAGCTGTGACAGCTCCGTCCTCTCCAGTCCCCTCTGCCTCCCAGGTCGCACGTCCCCCATCGCCAGCACGCGGGTCCAGCCCCAGCACCTGTCCCGCCACGGGGCACGTTGGGTTCACGTGCTGTTCCCTCCAGGCTCCCCTGCCCTCGGCCACGTGGGGAGCGTGACAACATGACCCTCCCTGCAGAGAACAGAAGCCGGGCTGCCACCGAGGCCTGCTCGTCCGATCTGAGCTACTGCTGAGCCTGTAATATGTCTTCCGTTCGTGTGAGGAGTTGCTGCTCTGCTAGTATCTAATTCATTACTCATTAAAGCAGTTTGAAATAAGGCACAGTGTGTACTAAAAGGTGCTATATAAAGCCAAATTAAATATATTTCAGTACCAGTGAACTCAGCCAGTTGTTCCCAAGAAAACCCGGTAATTAGGGCTCTAACTTGGTACGATGCTGTAATCTAGCCCAGAAAAGATGCTTATTATAGCCATGCCGTTCGTACAGGCATTTATGAAAATGCTTCAGTTACGCAGACATATTTTAGGAGTGTCTAAGTTGGCTGGAAAGATCGGTTTGGAGTGGAGGTTGGTTTTCAGCCTCTCAGCCTCTGCTTCAGTATAAGTCTCTTTCTTTCACATTTTCTTCCTCCTCCTCCTCCTCCTCTCTCTCCCCCCTCACTCTCTCCTCTCTCTCCCCCCGCCGCTCTTTCCTCCCCCCCGCCCCGCCCTCTCGTCAAGTCAGTTTTGTTTCTCCTCATTTCAAATACAAAACTCGGTGCTCCTGATGTTTGGTTCCCAGAAATCAAAACTCTCTTCCTTGTGCAGTCATCACCCTCATCAGCTCGGGCGCCATGACAGAGCATCACGGTTCTGCAGACCGGACGTCTGACATCAGGGGGCAGCACGGTCCTCCCCTGTGTCCTCACGTGGGGTGACGGGGAGAGGAGCTCACTGGCGACGCTTCTCAGGGCGCCCCCGTCGTGAGAACCCGCCCTCGTGACCCCGTGTGGCCCTGCTCACCTGCTGCAGGCTGCGACTCTAACATCCTCGCGTTGGGGGTCGGGGTTTCCGCGTGCGAACGCGGGGTGTGGGCACACACGTGCAGTCCGCAGCGGTCGTGGTTTAAAAACGTTTTTCTCTAATATGTTCTGCTTCACTTGGGGTAAGTAATGGAACAGCCGCACTAAATCATTTACCGCGGAAATGCAGGAAAACCGAAGGCAAAAGCATCCACCCCGATGTCACAGTGCTGTTTGTCACGCGGGCGCTGAGGCGTGGGCCGCAGGCCGCCGAGGGAGCGCTGCCACCCGCAGCTCCTGTGTCCTGAGCCCCGGGGGACCACGTGGAGCCGGACGCTAGGGCTGGCTGGACGCGGCCCACGCTGACGCGGCCTGGGGAGCGGGGAGTCCCTGAGCAGTGGACGGAGGGCTAGGCGACTCCCGAGGACACCTGTTCGTCCCTTCCTCACGGACGCCTGTCCCCACCGTCAGCGCTCCCGATGGCCCGCGTTTGCGTCTTCTCCACGTCCACCGGCACAGGCGGCGTCTGCTGAACAGTCAGACCTTACTGGAATTCCCGAAAAACTCACCACGTGGCGTAAAGTGTCCTTCGCAGGGGTTTTCATTCTGGGGCACCTCGAGCCTTTTAGGAATTGCCACCTTTCACCGTGTGATTTGCTCTGCTCAGGGAACGATGAGCTGATCAATGCACACACAGCGACACGGGCGCGGGCCGCCTTTGGAAGCGGCTTCCCGACACCCGGGCCCTGGGCGCCCGGGCTCCCGCCGTGGGGCCGCAGGCTGTCACCCAGCCCTTCTCAAGCAGCCCCTCAGGGCCAGCCATTTCCTTCCGGTGCCCCCCGGACTCTCTCGTGTCATGCCGTGTGCCTGGTCGACCAGCCACCGCGTCTGTGGCCCGTCCGTGTGCACACGTCCCCGTGAGCCAGCGGCAGCTCCCACGGAGGTAATGTTCGCGCAGCCGTGTGCACGCTGAGCCCCGTGCTGGGCGCCGAAGCCACAGGAGGGGCGCAGGTGGCTCAGTCTAGTGAGGAGGAGAGAAGGCAAAGGCTGGACGGGGCGTGTGGTTGGTCTGGCTCACAGGTACATGGGTACGAGGAGCACGGAGGACGTGGGGCCATGCCCCGTCCAGCAGCCAACCGGTTGTCACTGGCCGGGCGCCCAGGAGGTTCGGCCAAGCCGTGCAGACCCGTCTCGCGAGTGTCAGGCCCTGGTCAAGGCTTCCGGCACGCTCGGCAGAAGTGGCGCCCGGCCTCCTGTCCGGCCTGCCGCATTGCGGCTGAATGTGCCCAGCCGACCCCGCTTCGGGGGCGAGCCCCAGGCGACGGCTGGCGCCCGCTCCCCGCTGGCCATGTCCTGCCTCCCTCACAGAGCCGCGTGCACGAGGACAGTGCGGAGAAAGCCCGGACGGGCTCGGAGGCTGCCGACGGAGTTTGCGGTCCCGGGAGGCACGAGACCGTGGCGAGAACATCGCCACTGCGGGGCTGACACCCGGTCTGAGGGCCACCTGGCCTGAGTGCCACCCGGCCTGAGGACCAGCTGGCCTGAGGCCACTGGATCTCAGGCCACCGGGCCTGAGGGCACCCGGCCTGAGAGCCACCCGGCCTGAGTGCCACCTGGTCTGAGGGCCACCCGGCCTGAGTGCCACCCGGTCTGAGGCCACCAGGCCTGAGGCCACCCGGCGTGAGGCCACCAGGCCTGAGGCCACCCGGCCTGAGTGCCACCCGGTCTGAGTGCCACCCGGCCTGAGTGCCACCCGGCCTGAGTGCCACCCGGTCTGAGTGCCACCCGGCCTGAGGCCACCAGGCCTGAGGCCACCAGGCCTGAGTGCCACCAGGCCTGAGGCCACCCGGCGTGAGTGCCACCCGGCCCGAGGGCCACCCGGCCCGAGTGCCACCCGGCCTGAGGCCACCCGGCCTGAGGCCACCAGGCCTGAGGCCACCCGGTCTGAGTGCCACCCGGCCTGAGTGCCACCCGGCCTGAGTGCCACCCGGTCTGAGTGCCACCCGGCCGGAGGCCACCAGGCCTGAGTGCCACCCGGCCTGAGGCCACCCGGCCCGAGGGTCAGCCGCGAGGCGTTTTCCCCGCGCAGCGCTCCACACCCGTGTGAGCGAGTCGCCGGCCACTGCTGCACCTGGGCACAGCTCTCGCTCTTCCCTCGCGTGTGTGTTGTCACTCTGAGTTGTCACTCTGAGTCGCGTGGTGGACGGCCGGGAGGCCGTGTGCGTGGACGGAGCGCAGGGCTGACCGCTGTCCGTGGTGTGGCCGGCACTGGACCGAGAAGACGGCGGTGGCACGAAGCTGGCCGATCACCCTAGATGGTGGTAAAATAGTGACAAGGGACAGATTCAGGGAGCACTGGCGGGTCACAGGGAGCAGCCTGTGATGGCAGGGGCGGGTCACCGCCTCCTCGTCATTGCAGGTTCTCAGCTGAGACACGAGGACGCGGATGGGCCGGCCGACCCAGCGGCAGGACGCCACGACTTGCGAGGAGCAGACAGGAGGGCGCCGGGCCCCGGCCGGCACAGCGCCCATGGCCGGGGGTGGGGTGCTCCGCTCCGACCCCCAGAAGCTCCTTCATCTTTGACGTCCGCGCTGGTGACCGCGGCCGTTTCTCTCCTCTGCATTCCGGCCGGGAGGTCGCCTCGAACGCTTCGGTGCTGGGTTTCCGTTGCCAGCTCTTCGGGTCCTTCTCTGGTCCTCGCCTCTCTCCTCCTGCCTGTGTCTCTGCTCAGCCCGACACATTTCAGGAAACAGGCAAAAAAAAAAAAAAAAAAAAAAAAAAAGACAACACAACCCCATCGCCTTTGGAGTCTGTGCACGGGCTGGACGCGGGAGGAGGCCGGTGGGAACTTCCAAGAGCATCAGCACGCTCGCCGGCTGCTGTTCCGGGAGCCGCACGGCGGGTTTCGCTTTCCCCCCATGCTAGAGCCCGACCGCCGACCGCCGAGAAGTGGGGGAGACGGGATGAAGGGGAGCCGTTTACACCCCGTGGCTGCAAAGAGAGGATGCGGCTTCCTAGCACCTTGGGAGATGCCCGAGCCAGTGGCCCACTGGCGAGTTCTGGGTCGTCGATGGAAATGCAGGACTTCGCCCCAGGGAAGCACACGAGGACCGAGAGGGGCCCTGGGAGGCAGGAGCCAGTAGGCAGCCGAGCTTCCTCAGCACAGATGATATGGAAGTTGAAATTTCTAGACGTAGTTTCGCAGTGCAGCGGTCAGCACGTCTGCTTTCCACGCAGAAGGTCCTGGGTTCGCGCCCCAGTGGAGCCACCGTCCATGGTCTGCGGCCACGCCACCCTGAACGAGCCCGATGTCTGATCGCGGAAGCTAAGCAGGGTCGGGCCTGGTTAGTACTTGGATGCGAGACCACCTAGGAAGACCAGATTTTGTAGGTGTAAATAATAAATGTAAAAAAAAGTTGAAATTTCTGTATTACCGATAGGTTTTTCACGTTCTGGGGGGATGAGAACAAAGGGGGAGAATCTGTTACTGTCACCAAGTGACCTGACATCACCTTCGGTTTTCCCTGCAGCACAAAGTAGAAGCACGGGGCGCGGCGGGGCATGGAGCACCTGCGCCCCACGTCCCTGCGTCCCCTGCGTCCCCGCCTCCCACGCCTCCGCCGCGGAGCGGGGCGTCGCCGCCGCGTCGGCTGCGCCATGTGTGTCTCTGCTTACGGAAGGCTGATCGATGTCAGTTAGCGCTCAGAATTAGTTCAAGACCATTTTGGAGAAAAATAGTCCTTTTCTGCTATTTCCTAGTTCCGACCTGAAATATGAGCAGCAATCTTTCTCCCTCGCCTCGGACGCCTCGGCTCCGCGAGAAATCCCCCTAATGGGTTAGATTTAGCATTGTCACCCTGGAAATTAAATGCTGGTGTTTAAAACTTCATTTTTATAAGAAGAACTTGACATTAATAATTTTTACACCGTTGATTAAATAACTAAAAATACATTATTATTGGGTTAATAATTACTCTAGATATGTTCAGATTTTTGACCATTTCGCTGCATTATTATGGCACAGAAGAAAAATTTCACTCATATATTTGACTTAAATGACAGTCTTCAGGGATTTGAATCAGAAATGATAAGTTCTACTGCAATTTACATGTTAAGTTCTGTAACCCCGTGATAGTTCAACCATTTGTTAAAAAAAACAGTAGGTGGGCTGCGGTGTGATTTTCAATGAATAATTTTATTTTACATCCCGCACGAGGTCCAGCTGAATGTTTCATTACATTAAAATTTCACCAAGTGACATAAACCTTGTAATTAAAAAAGTGTTAACGTTTTGCAGAGCGCCCAGATAATTTTTGAAAACATTGATATATTCCTTCAAGATGTGGCTGGGCTAGAACTACAGAAATTTTTTCACAATGCATCTTTAGATGTGTTTTCATTTAAATTATTTAAGCTGTGGTTTTTTTTCCCCTCCTCTCTCAATGAAGAACCTTAAGGAATTCGATGGAAATGAAGAATTACGTGGTTACTTGGCACCCGACTCTTGGAATGTACCCTCAAATCATTTCAACGTGGTTTTGTTTCCGTATTGTGATTCGTTTCCTTGGGATTTTTGTTGTTGTTGTTATTGTTGTTATTTTAAAACAGCACAATGATTGTTGGCTTGCGCCGCTCGCGTATGTTTAATTAGTGGGGCTTTTCTGGCATGCCTGAGCGGAGGGTAGAGAACAGCATTATCGTAGCAGTTACCTGTCTCCTGCACGAAGCCCCAGAATTACCAATGCCATCCGAGATCCCAAAATACCCATCTTGCCCACGGGCACCCGTAGGGTCTGCCGTGCGCTGACATTATTCTTAGACACGCTGCCTAGGCTTCCAACGACGGTGTCCCGGCAACGGCCAATCGGTATCCACCTACGATCCAGTGCCACCGTGTACGTTCGGAGGGGCGAGCACTTCTGGGAAACATTGGAAAAAAAAAATGCATCACCTTCTGCGTTCAAAGCAGAGGGGGAATGAAAGAGACAGCCGACAATGCCACCTAGCCATTCGCAGGTGGGGAGAGCTCCCGGCGCCTTTGGAAGCGGCGTGCAGGCTCAGAAGCACTGCCTGCCGGGTGGAGGGGTCCTCGAGCCCCCGGCGGGGGGCACGGGCGGAGGGCCATTTCCCCGTGTGGACCGACCTAGACCTTTGTGCTCCTGCAGCATTCCTTGCGTGTTGTTGCTTTCTTGCTTCTCATGTGTGTGTGTGTGTGTGTGTGTGTGTGTGTGCGCGCGCGCGTGCGTATGCACGTTTGTGGGAAGGATTTTTTTTTCCTTAACACAATCTGAATTGTTAGTACATGTGGCCTGGGGCTTTTAAAAGGGAAAAAAATAGGTGTGTACATAGGAATCCATAGCTAAAAGCCCAGAGAAGCCTGTGACATTCGCTCTGCTGTGTTGTCTCCAGCACGTGGTTGCGGCCTCGATGAACAAACTGCCGGCGTCTCCGTGCCTCTTCGACCTCGCGCCGTGCCCTGCCTGCCACTCTAGTGCCACCAGTTAGGCTGTGAGTTCCAAGGGAAGTAGGAACGAATGAGAGGGACACGACTTCCACCCGGTCGAACAGAATGAGCCAGGTCGTTGAAGCGCCTCCAGAGGTCCGTTCCTGGAAGACGCGGGCGTGCTGCGCGGGCTCAGGTCCGTGACGTCCCTTTTTACCAAAAGGTAAGAGAACCAAAGCGTCCCTACCACGTGGTGGGGGAGAAAGAAAAAGCAAGGACGAAAGCATCAGGCCGGGCGCCCTCCTCCCTGGCACGGCCGCCCTCGCCGGTGGCCCTTCCGTTTCTTCGAGGTGTTTGGTGATGAATCCACGAATCCTTTGGGAAGGACGATTTTCTGATGGAGTCCTACCAATAGGGGTAAAAGCACTGAATATCAATACACGGCAGACAGTGCAAATGGTTCTTTGAAATGCCAATCTCAAGAATATAAGGCTTGTTAAATAAAAGTTTTTTGTTTTTTGTTTAATAGTAAGAATGAATAAAGATAACCCTTCATATACGGTTTGAATCTAAAGACATCAGAGCAAAGTGTCAGAGCTCACCAGAGGCAAGGCAAAGGGGCTCCCCAAAGTGGTGGGTCCTGGGCACCTCGACTCAGCCCTCGAGAATGGTTATTGACATTTGGACAGTAAACACCTCAGGACAGGACCTGGAGTGGTGTCCTCCGATTTAGTTAAAATCATGAATTGTGATTTCACAGGAAATATCTTCAGTAGACAGTGGCACCGAAACACCACGTCAGTGGCCATGCCGCCGTAGGTAGGAGTTTTGCTCAACTGAGACGTGCGAACGGTCTTCGGAATTCATGCCAACTTGTCACTTTCATATTTGAACATTTTGTAATATATTTAAAAAAATTTTTTTCACAACCGAAGGACTCCATTTGAAAACTGCTGTTCTTCTTTTTCTCTCCGTGTCCTTCGGGTGGATTCGGTCCCCTCTAGGAAAATACTACCGACTAGAACCCCAAGAAGGGGAATGAGAAGTGAGTGCTGTCACCTGCATACACACCCAACGGGCTTGGAGTGGCCAGTGACGGTTTTCTGGAATGTTCCAAGCACACCTTCAGTCCGATGCATGTGCAGCAGTGGTGACTACTGCCCCTCCAGGAGTTTTTATAAACAAAAAAAGCTTGACTTTTGCAAAATGTAGATCTGTTAAATTTTTTTGAATATTATCAAGAGAATAAGGTCTGTCTCTTGCCCAAATACACGAGACAAGTTCAGCCCCCACGAGATTTTTGCCCATTTTCTGTCAAATGCTTTGGGCGGTTCATAGTTCCTGGTGGCCATGGGCTTTTCTTACCCAATGTTGTCCTCGTCGTCATAATGAATAACAGTTCCTGCCCACAGAGGGGACATAACTGTGAGAGAAGAGAAAACATTATCTTTACCACTAACATATTAGCTGATTGAGGAATATTATGGGAAATTGTGCTTGATGATGATTTCTAAAAAATTGTTGGCTGACGAGCAACACTGAATGACAATAGTACTCCAGAATCCTGTATTTATATTAAATGTAGACTCAGGACGGGATTTGGCGTGTTTCTGATGAGAAATTTCCCTTAGCCCTGAAACATTTTCCCATTTTCCCTCCTCTGACATGCATCCCCCATATAAAATCAAACAAAGCTGAGAGCCGACTCACACACACGAACCGTCTTTACGGAGAGACATATCAATTGTCTATTGAATTTGAGAAAAATCTCAAAGAAGTTTACATCTTGTCTAATCTGTTTTCCTGGTTCAGATTATTCAGGAGATCCAGCTTTAGTGGTGAAAAGTCCCAAGCAAATAATACCTGACCGTCACACACACCTGAGAGACTTTTTACATGAATCGCAATGCTGAGTGGAGCTTCCACAGAAAAGACAAATACATGCTCAAAAGCAAAAGCAAATTAATTTAAAAATAAGTTGGCAACTGCACCAGACTATATATTCTCTCTGTTTCATCCGTATTTACACAGAACATGGGCCGAATCCTGAAGGCTTATGCAAAGCATGTTAAGTGGTCACCTACAGGGAAAATAACCCTTAAAAATGGTGAATAAATTGTGAGTGAGAGCCTCCCCAGGCCCCAGCCTCGATAGCGTGCCTCTGTGTACAGAGGTATTTTTGTTCAATCTGGCTGAATGTTTTTTTTTTTTTTTTTTTTTTATAAAAATGTCTTTAGTTTCAAATGTGTCTTTAGTGTCACTGTATCTTTTCTAGGAAAGAACAAACAAACAAACAAACAAAATCTCCAGCGCAAAGGAGGTTGACCTCCCTGTGTTTGCAAACAGTTTCGTGTGCAGTTTTCTCTGACTCTCCCTCCCTCCCCAACCCCCATTCAATTTTCCCCGAGGCTAACAATTTTATATCCAAAGTAAATCTAGCTAAAATTAAGAAACAGAGCATACAGCTGCCCTTACTTGTGGCCCACAGATGTTACCAAAATCTGATTAAAAAGCCCCTAATCTCCTGCTGCACCTTTTCATTAGTGTAATAATCATTTTTTTTTTTTTTTTTTTTTTTTTGCCAAATATGTCGCAGAAGGGGGAAGGAGAGGGAGATGAGGAGCTTTTGGTCGTCAGGGTGGCTGCAAACGCGTGTGGATCCTGGCGGAGAAGATGAGGAGTTGAAGTAATCCAAGTGCTGAAATATTTTTGCTTCTTTTTCTAGAAAATGTGCAATTTGGTCAGGCAGAAAAAATTGAACAGAGCCTTCCAAGCAATAAATCACTGGATTGCTGGTGACATTCATACAATGCGGATATAGTGTTAACTGTACGAGTCAGACAGCCCCTCCTGCACCCAGCCTGTCCCTAGGAGGTGACCTTGTGACGGCGTGGTAATCAATCATCCTGGCGTAGGACACACTGTTTTTGTTTAATATTACACTATTGGAATATATAGTAAACAAAGTGTAAAGGAAATTTGGAGAGCGAGCTCTATATACAGAATGCGACATTGTGCGCTGTCTGCTGCGCCCCGGCCCGCACCCTGCACCCTGCACCCAGCACCCCGCAGCCTGCACCCTGCACCCTGCAGCCCGCAGCCGCTGGCTCCCAGCCGGTGGCCTCGGACACCCTGAGCCTCGTTAAAATTTAAAGAGAAATAAAGCCGGGGGTTTGTGGAGACCGCGGAGGTGCGGCATCCGCTGGAGTAGGCCCGAGGCTCACCTCCGCGCCTTCTCGTTCTGCGCACTGCCCCTCAGCAGTCTATTTCTGACCAAAATGCTTGGAAAGAATAGAATTTGATCTCAGGAACGTGATTTCAGGCACGCGTCTCGACATCCAAGCGTGCACCCCTGGAAACTTGTGGCAGCGAACGGAGCCGGGCCCCTGTTCAGCGTTCCGCGTGCTGGTACGGGCCGGGCCGGCTCCCCTTGGCCCGCGAACCCGCTGTCGCAGCGAGCTACGCGCCGAGCAGGGGGGACGCGGGGCCTCGCCAGCCCGCAGCGTCGCTCCCTTGGGCGGGGGCCGGCCGGGGCCAGGCTGCTCCCGGCATTCATCCTGCATTTTATTGAGATTTTCCAAGAGAACATAATTTTAAATAAATTACTAACAGCGAAGGCCCCGCGCGTCTTCGGCTGTTCAGCACCCGCCGGGGCGGCCAGCGCCTCGGACAGGCACGTGACACCTGCTCCGCTCTGTGCGTCAGGAGCGCACGGGCGCGCCTGCCTCACAAGGTCGCGGGGCGCGGCTGTTTGGGGTCTACCTCCCCGGGGGTTTTGAGCCTAATAGGTGACGGAGCATCGGACCCCACACGCTTCACATCACACGCAGACGCCTCCCCGACACGTCGGAGTGGTCCCTGCCCTTCGGGAAACGCAGCGCGGCGGAGAGGCCAGCTGATTTCACACGGTGCGTTCTGGGCCCTCCGGACGAGGGTGACGGCCACACGCAGCCGAAGGAAAAGAGCGGCCGCGTGGTTCCAGCCAGGCCGCGAAATGCGTTCGGAGAGCCCGCATCCCACGTTCCCCGCGGGGCGTCACGCCGCGCAACCCCACGTCGCCCGGACTCGGGGTGCTGCACCCGACGCTTGTCGGAGATGCGGGTTCTCGTGGAAACCTGAGATGGGCAGACGGTGCTAAGAGGAGTCGGGACGGAGCGGAGGCCGCAGGCCGCAGGTGCGCGTGTGCCGGCCCCGCCCGCTGGCGGGGGCTCGGCCGGCCCGCGGGGGTCCCCGGGGGGCCCACGCGGACTCGCGCGCTCAGGCGGCTCGGCCAGCTCTCGACGGGCTGCGCCGGTAAGACTGTGCGTGTGCGTGTGTGTGTGCAGAAGGCGTTTTTCCATCCAGAAGGACACCTCGGTCCGTTCTCGTATCAGGAATCCTTGGAGGAGAGAGGGAGGGACGCGGGAGCGCAGCCGCAGGGATAAATGATGCCTTGTCTGGGACCGAAACTGCCTCTGGGAAGCGAGGGTAGGGACAGGGAGCAGCAGGGAAACAACGCGAGGGCGAAGGGGCACACGGCACCCACGCGCACCCACGCGCACCCACGCGCACGGTCGGCCGACTGTCCCGGGAGCGGCCTTTCCGCAGCGCGGGCCCTGACACCTGGCGGCAGGTGCGCCCAGGTGCCGGAGGAGTTGGCGCTGCCTCCGCCAGGCGGCGAGAAGGCCGCGGGGACACGCGCGACCCTCCTTTGTCTTCTTCCGAGATAGTCCGGGAGCCGCAGCAGCAGAGCTGCGCCTGGCTTTGTTCGTTCAAAACGGTAAAAAAAATCAGTGGTCTGCAAACGCGTGATCTTCCAGACTGTCTGAGAAGAGAAACTGCAGCCCACGAAACAGTACCAACTTTTAAAAAGTCGAACCTCTTGAACAGCTCGCCTCTTGGAAGCAGCATTCTTTTATCTCTTTTTCTTGCCGAAACTGGTGGTGTGGGCTCGGTACTCACGGCAGGGAGGTTTGATGGCCTCTGACTAACTCAGCTCGGTGAAGAGCTGTGCGGTTCTTTAAAATATGTCATCGTCCCTGCCCGCAGCACTGTTTTCTTGTTTTTGCTAAACCTGCCTGAGACAGAAGTTCTAGGTATCATGGCTCAATATATAATTCTGTTCTTCCAGAAATGCTATGGTCCCCCCAGCAGGGGCGAATTGAGAGCAAGCAGTCTTAATATGCAGCAAGAAATCTACAGACAACTGAATCCAATTTGCATAGCTTTAGCTGTGCTAAAATTCTAGTCTCTAAAGGATGAATGCAGAAAAAGTGGTCTATCTTTGTGTGTTTAATTATCTGACTTTTAACTAGCTAAGTTATAATTGCTCCAATGAGCGTTTAAAATATTTTGGGCAAAAGCAGTCAGCGTTTTTCAAATTACTGATAAGAAAACGACTTGAGCAAATAAAAAAAAAAAAAAAAACAGAAAAAATAAGACCATAGAAATTCATTTTCTGGAATGGTTAAAATGAGAGGTGACATAAATTATTAGCATCTTGTGATTCCATTTAATCTACCAACATTCCCAGAAGTCCCATACTTAATATAAATATGTTTATGTAGTTTTTAGAAACGGAAAGTTAAAATATGAGGCAGAATATCATCTCTCATTAAAGACGGTATGCATTTATTTTATGGTTAAAACCGTACAATATTAATTTAAAGGGCTAATCTAACATTTAAAAAGGAAAATCAAAATGGAAGATTCATTGTTTAGCCGGGAAATTCCTTGCAAAACATAAAAATGCAGTATCTATAAAAAATGTATTGTTTTCAGTCTTATGGGGAGAAACAAATATTATTCTTCAAATCTGCTTTTCCTTTAAAAGTGCTGAAAGACGGCGCTGGGGTGCTGCGCCGTTCCTGCAGCAATTTACTGATTTAAAATAATAGTAATGTGCACTTTAGAATCTTACCTCTGAAGACCTTGAACATGAAACATTCTAAGCAAAATATCACGAAGAGAAATATCACTCGAAGCAATTTGAATGTGCGTTTGCTTTCGGATTCATTTTGGGATGTGCCTTCTGAATATCTCAGAGACATTTGTTCAAGGAAAATAATTCAGACTTTGGTCAATTATGTTTCAAAGAATGCACGTGAATTAAGGACTTTGCAGGACAAGGGATCTTTGTTAGATGGAGGTAGCCGGCAAAGAAAGCAGGGCCACACGTTTAGAGTGTTTTATCTTTTGTTTCATCGTCGCCATGGCCAAGTCTGCTGTTAGAAACCTTTAGGAAGACGGGACCCACAGAGCGATTTGTTTTGTATTAAGAAATACATTGATAAGCTTTATCAAGCACCCGCATTTTCAATAGCTTGTGTAAATGCAAAAGACATGCCTTTTGCGTTAATAAAACCGAGATGGGAGGAGTCTGCCCACAGGTTACCCTGCATGGGACGCACAGAGTTCCAGCGCCCTGTGGGGCCATCGTCACAGCCCCGTGTCCTACCTGCCGCGAGGCTTCGGGTCTGGGGAGGACGTTCATCTTCGCTCCGGCGCTGTCACCGGCCCCCTCCGCTCACAGTGATGGGCGTCAGGTAGGGTTCGGGCTTAGACGGGATTACGCTGTCACCCGCCACCCCGCCGTGTGTTCCTTTGTCGCTCCTGACATTTTCACACCTGATGCGCGTCCACCCCTCCACCGCCGCCCCGCAGACCTCGCAGTCGCTGCCCGCCGTGGCTCCGGGGCGCGCTGCCCGCCGCCGGGAACCGGCTTCCACCCGGCGCACGGCCCAGGTGCGACCCTCGGCCCCGCGGCAGGGAATAGGATGCAGCTGTCGCGCACGCGCCGGTCCGGGCAGACGCTCAGGTGCGACGCGGGAGCCGAGCGCGGGCTGCTCAGCAGAGCCGCCTGAGCCCGGTGCCGGCGTCCCTAGGAAACGCGCCGTTTCCTCAAGACAATGCGGGGTCGCAGCAGCTCGGGAGGGGCGTCAGGAACACACACCCTCGTCCTGTTCTGGTCAGCGACTGTGCAGAACCTGCTGGAAAGGTGCCCGTCTCCGCCTGCGGGTGGAGCCCTGGCCCCTCCCCAGCTCAGCCGGCTGCGCTGCCGCCCAGAGAGGGCATGGGGACCCCAGGGACCAGGTTTGGTTCCCCTGTTCTCCCCCCAACTCTCCAGGCTGATCTCTTTTTTAAAAATGATGCATTCGGACAGCCGAGGGGGACAAGCGAAGGAGAGGTGGGCACCGGAGGTGGAAGCCGGGCCCTGACCCGGAAGCCCCCCGAAGCCGCCTGTGTCTTGGTGGCGGTGACGGGCTGTCCCGCCCGCTGGCCTGCATCTGCACGCGTCCTGGGGAAAGAAGCGAGTTTCTGTCAAAGCAGCAGGCCTGGCTCCCGGGCCTGGGAGAGGCCTGCCCATCCGCCCTCTGCAGACGGAGGGCCGGTGCCACCTGGAATACGCCGAGGCCCTGTCCCCGTCTGCCCAGCTCTCCTGGATGGGTGCTGGCAGCTCACCGGGGGATCGAGGTTTAAAGCCCAGCTTGCTGTTCCGGTGGACGCCAGAGCAAACGCTTCGTCGGCTTCGTCATGAGCAAACAGGAGCCCTCGCCAGCCCGGCACGGTGGTGAGCTTCGGGCCTTCGTCCTGGGCGACTGGTTTCAAAAACCAGGCCAGGACTTTGCATAGCACGATGCGTCTCGCTGGTCGTTCGGGAGACAGCTGCCCGGCGAGGCCACATCGTCAGGGACACAGACTGAGCGCTGTCTGACGTCAACAGGCAAAAGGGAAAGAGCGCAGAGCCCCCGTTTTGGGGACTTTGGTGGTCGTTGTGAAAATTAAAATGCTGCTCTGTGTGAACGAATGACACAGGTGGGTGCTGACTTCTCAGGCGTGGGTGTGCAAAAGCGCGTGCATTCGTCTAATAAGCACACGCCTGGCATCTACAGTGAACTGGGTCTGACGTAAAGCAAGCCGTTAAAAAGTGACCGATCATTAAAGAATGAAATGGCATTCCCGGAAGGACACGTGTCCTGCAGATAAACAGCGTCAATGCCTGCAGGGGTGGGTCCCGGCGGGCGCATACCGCAGCCCCCGGCTCAGCCGGGCTGGGCTCCTACTAAGGTGGCAGACTTCAGTGATCCGGGCCACTGCTCAGTTGGATTTACGGTTTCTGTGTCACCCACCCTGTTCCTGACATTAGGAAGTGTTCGATGTCAGGGAATCTGAAAATGACTTTTTTTTTAAAAACTACGCTATAAAACATGTTCATCTCCTCTCTTTCTGAAATCCATAAATGGCTAATTTAAGCTCATAGTCGTACAGTTGGAATCCGCGAGTTTCATCCGCTAATCGTTTGGCACCATTTTGATGTTTTAAATCATTATGATACATCGCCCTGTGACAAGGTGTCCCCCGCCTAAACTGTGAAGATCGAATCTGGCTGGTGGCCCTGGGCTGGTCCTGGCTTTTCCGGCAAACACACGAGGTCTTTGCCCTGGGAGCTGCAGTGTGGATGAGGCCAGGTTCGTGAGTGCTGTGTGTCTGCAGCCGCAAGAACCAGGTGGCTCGCCATGACAGGTGGGGGGCAACAAGGTGCTCAGAGCGAGTCACCATGCTGCAGCCCTCGACCTGGCGTGTCGCACTGTCGGGTAGTCCCCAAATTAAAGAAAGGCAACTCATTTGAGGAGTTTTTAAAAGGCCTTTAAAACCATTTTCCTCTGCTGAAGAAGCCGTCAATAATAAGCTCTCTTTTATTTTACGGCTGGAATAAAGGAGTCAATAACAGCTCACCTGTGTTTCATCTGGAGATGCCTCCCCTCTCAAAGTGTGATTAGCGGTTCAGTTTGAGCATTTGTGAGAAGATGGCTGTGCTTATTTCTGGCCCTCCTGGAGGCACGTGGGTCCTGGGAAAGAACTGGGCGTCTGTGCGGGTGGAGCCTGCCTTCCGGGCTCCGCGTCCTCCATGCTGGCCCGTGGGCTGGCCGTAGTTTACCTGTGACATCGGGGCTCGCTGTGGTTTCCTGGGCGGCTGCTGCTGGCGGAGCCGGCGTCTGTGTGTCTGGTCATCTGGTCACAGGGAAATGGCATGGCACAGAGGGGACAGTCTGCTGCACTTCGTGGGTCAGCTGCGTTGCATGTTTCATTTCCTGTATTATTCCTAACGTGCAGCGCTGTTTCCTGAAGTCAGATGACCCTCTCTCCACTGTCATTGTCACAGATCACTGTGTCATCCAACTCCCCGACTTGTGAGGACGTGAGTAGTGGTGGCGGGGTTACTGGGACGGCCCGACTCTGGTCCAGAGAAACGTTTAGGCTCCTTACCTGGCCGCCACAGAGACACGACAGGCCACCTGGACTGAGATGTCTTTAATTTTTCATGTCAACGTGATTAGGGAGGGAGAGAGAGCGAGTGAGCTCAGACATCAGCAGGCCCTGGCTTCTTGTCCTTCAGGGCTTGGCCGTGAGAGCTCAACCTGCAAGGGACTCCCGTTGGGGTCCACGGAGCAAAGATCAAACCGTGGGAAGGCAAGTGGGGGCCACGGCCACCTCAACAGACCGTTCCCACAGTGCCTGCTGCTGTCACTATCTGGTCCTTGGCAGGTTGTCACCACCACAGCACTGGGGCCGTGAGAAACGGGGCACGTGTGTCCCAGGAGAGGGCTTGTTGTGGGACATTAGACGTCGTCCACTGTCTACCACCCTGGAGGCCGCAGCTGAGTCACCCCCCGGGCTCATCGCTTTAGGCTCAGACAGCCACACCTGTGTGGCCTGGGGAAGGTTAGTTTCTCTGTCTCTGTATTTATTTTTAATTTTTAGAACATAACCCTCTCTCCCTTTATTCCTCCCTCCCTCCCTCCTTTCTCCCTCCCTCTCTCCCTCCCTTGCCTCTCTTCCCTCTCCCTTCCTTTCTTTCTCAGTGTTACGGCATACTATCCTTATTTAGACAAGGATACACATTTATTTATATACTGACATTTTCAAAGAAAGAAAATTCAATTTACACTGAACCATTGTCAAAATCGTCAGTGTAGGCAAATAAAAATGTGTTCAGAAATAGCTTTTTCTCTCTCTTTAAAACAAATTAAGGCCTTATTATTTAGAGTAGTTTTAGATTCACAGCAAAATTGAGGGGAAGGCACAGAGATTCCCTATGCACCCCCACGCACAGCCTCCCCCGCCGTCAGCACCCCCTCCAGATGGGACGCCGGTTACAATGGATGAACCCACACTGACTCGTCATCATCATCCAAAGTAGTTGTTTACTTGGGGTTCACTCTTGGTGTTGCGCGTCCTATCGGTTTGGACAAATGTATAATGACACGTGTCCGCCATGACAGTGTCGTACAGAGCAGGTTGACTGCCCTAAAATTCCTCCGTGTCCTGCCTATTCATTTGCAGCCCCCCTCAACCCCTGGCAACCACTGATAATTTATCTTCTCCATAGTTTTACCTTTTCCAGGATGTCACATGGTTAGAATCAGTGTGTAGTTTTTTAGAATAGCTTTTTTTTTTTTCACTAAGCAATATGCATTTAAGTTTTCTCCATGTATTCTCATGGCTTGAGAGCTTATTTTTATTGCTACATAATATTCCACTGTCCAGTTGGGCCACCGTTTATTTATCCGTCACCCGAAGGACACCTTTGTCATTTCCGAGTGTTGGCCATTATGGATGAAGCTGCTATCAACATCTCTGCACAGGTTTAGAGGGGAGACAGTTTTTGACTCCTTTGGATAAATACCAAGAAGCACAATTACTTAGGCTCTGAGTCCAGATTTTCTTGGTTAAGGAGAAACTAACTAGTCAGCTGAACAATGGTTCCCTACATGTGTCTGTGTCCTCATCCTCAGAGCCCGTGAATGTCACCTTGCATGGCAAAGGGACATTGCATATGTGATTACGTTAATCTCGAGATGGAGAGGTGACCCTGGATTCCTGGGATGGGCACAATATTGTCACAGGGGGCCCTGGAAGAAAGACAGGGGCGTTTGAGTTAGAAGTAGAGAGGTGACAAGAGAAGAAAGAGGGAGTGATTTGAAGGAGGGGTAGGAGACAAGGAATCGGGGTCTTCTAAAGATGGAGAAGGCGGGGAATGGGTTCTGCACAAAGCCCCTGGAGGTGAGCCCCAATCTTAGATGCGATTTCAGACTTCTGACCTCAGAACCGGAAGAGAGTAACTTCGTGACTTTAAGCGACTTAGATTATGGTCGTTTGTTACAGCAGCGATAGGAAGCTAATACTCCTGCCCAGAACCGGTTCTCCCGGGAACTCCCATAATTCTTAGCGAGACTCTGTTCAATCACCTTCCTTTGACCCTAGTAAAACTCGTGTGGCGTGATGGGACCACGGAGAGTTAACTCTGGTCTCTGTGGACGGCTCAAGCCCATGCAGTCATTTCTGAGGTTCAAAACAGTAGGTTTTTCAGTCCTGATGTTTAAAAACTGTGTGTGTTTTTGTACTCACTGATCGGCTGCCTATGTAGTGTTTCTGGCTGGGCTGAGACCCAGGAAGGTCTCATGAGAAAGGCCAATCATGTGAGATTGTCCAGCTAACGATATTTGGATAAATTCTGGGTAAGCAACCAAGTTTTTAGATGCCCTTCCAACCCAAACGTGGGAGCCGTGTGAAATTTACACTTCATTCCTCAGTGGTCTGTGGGATCTGCGGGAGTTGGGACAGGGGAGCAACCGTGGCCATGACCCCGGGGCAGGGGAAATTGCTTAAACCCCAGTCGTAAATACATCCCGCCCTGGGACGCAGAGCCTGGCAGGAGAACAGCGCCGAGCAGCAGGGGCCCGTGCCCCGCAGCGTTTCGTGTGGTTGTCAGCGAAGCTGTGCCCGCTCTGAGTGCATGAGCCAACAGGGTAGGGGGACCGTGATGCCCCAGCTGAAACCCACTCGCAGGAGCCCCTCGCTGCCCCAAACAGCCACGGCGGAGTGTCACTACATTTTCCCATTAAGTTGTAAGCCCTTCTCCACCTTGAATAATCCACTTCCTGACTTCTAGACTCCCCAACATTTGCCAAACGGATCTTCTTATGAGATTTTTCAACCAGAGAGGTCTGGAAAAGCCACCTGAATGATCTGAGGAGCATGTTCTTGTACCTGGCTCCCCTTCGGCCTTTTCTGGACGAAGCTTCTTGTTCTGCCAAAGCAGGCGAGGCACCCGTTGCGTCCCAGAGTGCTGGTGACAGATACCGTTTTTGTACCCCACCCTTATGTTTTGTCTCGTCTGGACATCGTTTATCTTCTCAAAAAATTTGACAAGCTGGTTAGATTCCATAGTGAATAAAACACTAAATAATAGTAAAGCTTATTTGTGGGTCGTGCCTTATGAAACACGCACGCACACATACACGCGCACACACACTCCCACAGAATTATGGGCGAAGCCTAATGGCTTTAATTGACCTTGGAAACTCTTTCTCCACTTCTGCAGAAATTGCACAAATTATGGCAGGAGGAAAATGTCGAAAGGAAAATGCGCTAAAAGTAAAAACTCGATTCTGACGGGTAAGGCCCCGTTTGGCACCATGCAGCCTGTTGAAATGTTTGAGAATCGTCAGGTCATCCCTGAGCTGTTGACATTGGCCATCAAAAGAACAGGAAAGAGAATCAAACCAAGACTGTAATTCTGAATCGTAGTAGAAACGCTGCCGATTTAGCCTGGGATAAAAAACCCAAATGATTGATGTGAAGCTGTACGATGGGATTGTGACGGGTTTTCAACAGGGACATCTAAGGACTGGATGCAGGTGTAACTCACCAAAAACTGAACTTCGCTGTGTGCATTTCATTTCCAGCAGAAGTGCAGTGAGAGCGGTCCAGCTGCAGGCCAAGTTCAGCTGCAGCCTGTGCACTTCTGGGGCCACCTGGTTAGAGTTACCAAGCAATCCACAGATGGCTGCCACCTATGCTGAGCTTATCAGGGTGCATCGAGAGGCCTAGCCATGAACTGAAGCTTGCTGCTGCTAGTGCTGGGCTTGGGGCTGCTCAGCAAGAGGCATGGGGCACGCCGAGGCCAGATGCTGCACGTTTGGGTTTTGTGAACTTTTGAGTGGTTTTAGGAAAGTCCGCAGCATGAGCTAAGACAGGCTGTTTGTATGGAAAAGCCACTGGAAGCGGCTTGGGTGGGCCCACAAGTAGGGAGAAGGCAGAGTCTCAGAGAATCACGTGGGCGGGGCGAACAACGTTAGCTAGGCTGATGGAGACTCAGATATGGCGGCTGCGAGTGTCTGCATGCCGGGTGGGGGAGGTCCCAACAAAGGAACAATGGCTTCTGCCAGCATTTCTGCCTGGGAGAAAGCCTCCCCTCTAGCCCTCACCCTGAAACCAGATAACGTAGTTCCTCTCCAGGTGTCCCTGATGCCTTTTGAGCTGCATCCCCAGCGCTGGAGGTCAGAGCGAGCGAGTCCATCAGTGGTAAGTCTGCGCGTGGATCCTCCAGCAGGAGCTCCTGGGACTCCCACTGCTCTCTGTCTCACTTAGCCGTAATCCCTGCTGGTTGTCACAGCCAGAAGTTGTGGGGACTTCTCTTCTGGGCACAGGAATCCTGGGATAGGGAGCCTGGTGTAGGGTTGGGATCCTTGCTCCTTGGTGAGGGGAGGGGGGATGGCGCTGCAGCCAATATAACCCACTCAATTCTCATTCCACGTCTCTGCTACTCCTGCCAGTCTTGAGGTGGCTTCTTATGTATGTCCCCAGTTATAGGACTTCTGTTCAGCCAGACCTCAGGTGACCTCCAGTGATAGCTGTTCTGTAGTTTAGCTGTAATTTTGATGTGGTCAGTAAGTGGAGGCCAGCACAGCATCTGCCTTCTGTACCACCTTGACCAGAATTGAAATTATTATTTAATGGGCGTGGAGTTTTCAGTTTTGCAAGATAAAAAAGTTCCAGAGATGGATGGTGAAAAATGCATAGCAATGTGAATTTCCTTAGTGTCACTGAACTATATACTTTAAAATGGTTAATTTTGTGCTATAAGTATGTTACCACAATTAAAAATAATAAACATAAAGAAAATAAAAAATACGATTGCGTTAGCTCAAAGCTACTTAAGATGTGGGACTTGACATAGGTGCACATTTATTAACACGTATTTTACTACAGAACATGTAGAAAAAGTAAATGGGAGGGACCTCTGACTGACAATCCGATGCCCGTGCAATCTGGCATGGCTGCTGTGGCAGCTGCACCCCATACAGAGCCCCCTTTTGGGCCGTAAGCTCGTTCCACAGCTGCTGTGGGGACCGCTGCTAACTGCTCACAGCTGCCCCTTCTCCAAAGACCCGCTCTCGGCTGATGAGAGGCATGTTGCCTGGGAGATCATCTGAGCCCCCACCCCAGAGCAGGCTTGCAATCTATAGGGATGGGAGTTTTTTTCACTCGTAGTATGATTTTCATCCATGTTGCTTGATGTAGCTCTAGAAGAGATCATTCATTTTCAATACTGTACATTATATTCCTTTGATTGTTTATATCCACATTTATTTGTCTATATCCTGTCAGTGGATTTCGAGTTGTTTCCCTTTTTTTTCCTTTTCCTATGATGAAAAAAATGTTGTGAGCCTCCTTGTGAAAATGTACAAGGAATTCACTAGGATGTGTACTTAACATCACAACTGGTGAACTTGAGGCCGTGCAAATGTGTACATTTTCCAGATACTGCCAATTTTTTTCCAAGGTGGCTGCATCAATTTGCACTTCTACCAGCAGTATACAGCATTTTTTATTGATCCACCTCCTTCCCAAAACTCCACGTTACCAGGCTTCCAAATGTTTTCCAGCTTAGCAGTGAGATCTATCTCCTTGTCATCTTAACTAAGCTGACTACTAATGAGACCGAGCCTCCTTGACATTTTTTGTGTTATTCATATTTCCGTAAAAAACATCTGTTCATGTCTTTAGCCTAGCTATGATTTGCTCATTTTTTCAAAGCTGCATGATGTCCATTGTATGAATCTAGCTATAATCTGTTTGTTTTCAAAGCTGTAGAGTCCATAGTGTGAATATGCCACAATTCATTTATGCACACTCTGACAGGCTTTTCTTTTTCACCACCGATGCTACTACAGACATTGGCAAATGTGCACAAGGATTTATGTTGAAAGTTACAAAAATGAATATGCACATAGTGAACTGGGAGATAATGCCAAACAGTTTTTGAGAGTGATCGAATCGTTTTCCTCCCGACACCGATGTGTCACAGTTCTGGTTGCTCCACATTCTCATCAACATTTGGTGTTGTCGGTCTTATTAATTTTAGACATTTTTGTTGGATGTGTGGGTTATTTATTGGATTTTAATTTGCCTTTCTGTTATCACTGATGAGAATCAGAACCTTTCCCCATACTTACTGGCTACTTGGATATACTCTTTTGTTAAATTCCTTTTATGTCTCTTACTCGTTTTTCTTTTTCTCGCGGACTCAGAAATTCTTTGTATATTCCAGAACAGAAAACTTTGTCCATTTTAAATGCTACAGATCTCTCTGGCTTGCTTTTATATTCCCTTTTAATGCTGTCTGAATGCATACTTTTTTTTCATTGTAATTCATTCTGATTTATCATTTTTTTTTTGTTTTGGTGGAGAGCTTTTCCTCTCCATCTTGTTTGAGCAGTCTTTCTCTAAGCTAAATTCACTGAGATATCCTCTTGTGCCATAGTCTAGATACTTTATTCTTTTCTTCTTTATATTTAAGTCTAGAAACTATTTGGTAATTGAGTATATTGGAAATTATTATACACATTTCTCTAATTGTGTTTAGAAATACTCATGAAAAAATTATAAAAGAGCAATTTGGCATTGCACATTCTACCAAATGTTTTTAAATAGTGATTCTGTTTTGAATGTTGAATTTGTGCGTGTTAATTTATATAATCATGGTTTTAATCTTATCATCTAGTATGTGACAAGTGACATTAACAGATTAAAAAAATTACATTATGCTTGCTTTTTTTGATCTACCTAAAGTAGTCATAGTATAATATCTCTCTTAATGGTAAATTTAATGGGCTAATATTTTGTCTGGGTTTATACACTTATGCTCATGAGTTAGATTGGTCTCTGATTTCCCTTTTTTATACTGTCCTGGTCTGGATAAATTTTGGTGACAAACTCTACAGTTTTCATTGAAAAGTGTTAACTTATATTCTGTGAACCTACTTTTGTAAGATTAATATGACTTCTTCCTTGAACGTTTGGCAAAGTTCACTAGAAAGCCATCTGATCCTGGTGTTTTTTCTTTTATTGGAATATTTTAAAATACCATTTCACTCTTTAGAGGTCAAAGGAATTTCAGTCTTCTATTTTTATATTTTTATAATATTTCCTATTATATTTTTTTAACTTGAGAATATGTTTATTTTACTTTCTTAAAGAGTTAGCTTTGGTTACAAATTTTTTAGAAATATTTTTATTTTATCAATATTTTCAAGTTTAGTAGTATAAAGTTGTTCTTGGTATTTTAAAAATATCTTTTCAACATTTTTGGATCTATGGTTTGGTCCCTTTTATTTCTAACATTATTCACGTCTTTTGACTTGAAAAATATTGCCAGAAATTTGTTTATTTGCTTTGTAAAGAACTGTAATTGAAAATCTTTTTCTATCTTTCTTATTTCTTTCTTCTACACATTCTCTGACAGTTCCAGCTTCTCCTCTTTTCTCATGTATGAAATAGGTCTATATATTTTTCTCTATTTTACTGCTTTTTGTGCATCACACAGGTTTTTGCATATAACATTTTCATTATCATTTTATTTTAAGTTTTAAGCATTTCTATTATGATTTCTTCTTTGATAGATGAGCCTTTAAAAGTATTTTTTAAATTCCTCAGACATAAGAGTTTTGGTTACTGGTGTAGAATTTCAGTGCTTTGTGATCAGCATTCATATAATTTGTATGATCATTTGTATGAAACTGATTTCTAAGATTTGTTGAAATTTGATTCATAGCCTAGTACATAGATGAGTTTTGTAAATGTTTTATTTGTGATTGAGAAGATCTAATTTCCAGGTACAGGGTTTTGTGTATAATGATAATCAAACTTATTAATTGTGATTTTCAAGGCTTCTAGTAATTTTTACAAATGGTTCGGCTATTTACACCTAGGTGTAAGTTAAAATCAAAGGACTGTAAAAGTCTCTCGCTATGAGAATGGATTTGTACATTTCTGCAAATAGAGCTATCAGTATATTTTTTTCTTGAGTTCTGTGAGTCTCCTTCATATTATGCAGATAATTTTAGAATATTTATATCTTCCTAGTAAATGGAACATTTATCAGTATACAGT
Source organism: Eidolon dupreanum (assembly GCA_028627145.1). Classification (NCBI taxonomy): domain Eukaryota; kingdom Metazoa; phylum Chordata; class Mammalia; order Chiroptera; family Pteropodidae; genus Eidolon; species Eidolon dupreanum. The sequence continues at coordinate 1,004,397 of CM053506.1, forward strand.
GTATCTCTCTTTTGTCTTCCTAATGATGCTGTTTATATTAAAATTTATTTCCTAGTTATGTCTTTTTATCATTTTATTTCAACCTTTCCATATTCTTATGTTTTAGATATGTCTTTTTTTGTAACAGGATAAATATCTAGATTTTAAAATTTTACTCTAATAATCTTTGTATTTTAATTGGGAATTAAAGTCAAAGTCAAAGAACATTTATTTTTTTACTTTTAACTGAGTTAACTGAGTTGTTTACAACATTGTACTTTTGCTATTGATCTCATTTTAAGAGTTTTTTTCTTCTTGCTATTAAAGAATTTAGTTTTTGCTTATTTAGTTTTTGTTTTCTTATCATGTTTCCTCATCTCCACTGACTATGAAGTTGTACACCTTAATATTTTTCTATTAGTGGTTATTCTGGAAAACTTATTTGTATTAAACTTTGAAAAATCTAAAGATAATTTCTCAACTCTCTTCTGACACAGCACAAGTATCTGAGAACAAATTTTAATGACCCCCCCCCCCTTTGGCTTGTATATTATCAATTTGAAGGATTTTAATTCTGTCCTTGTTTAGTCCCACAAAGTAGACATTATGATGATTATTAATTCACAGACTCCTCACCTCGATTTTCCTTCTGTCTGCTCCTCATTCTTTCTTTCATCTCACTTTCCTTCTAGGATAGTTTTCTTTCCTATTATATTTTTTAACCTGAGATTATGTTTATTTTACTCTCTTAGAGGGTAGTGTTTGTAGACACATAATTCTGGTTGACAGTTTTTGCTCCCGATTGGTACATTGATGATACTAATCCATGAACTGGCGACTTTCACCGTAGCTCCTGGGAATTCTACTGTCAGCCTTATAGATGTCCCTTTGTAGAGATTTGCTCTGACTGCCTGTTGCTTGAAGAACTTCTCCTCATTTAAACCTGGTGCTTTGTTGAGTCTCCCTCATGGTGTCTCATTTCCTTGTGTGCATGGGCCACCTTTGACCGTGAACTTGTATTTAATAGATGTTATTCACTGGGAACCCTGGCAGCCTACTTGAGTATATTTTTCTCCTTAGAAGATTTTCATTTGATTTCGCTCGGGTTGGGAGCCATAACGGACATGGACCCATTTTAACCTGATTCTAGAATCTGCGTGTGTCAGTTTCAGATCCTCCATCCAGTGGACCAAAGTTTAGTCCCAAAGGTCGAGCGCTGATATCGGCAGCAGGGCCTCTCCAGAGGCTGGCCCAAACGGTGCATTTCCGACTTGCCTCCCATCTCCTACTCTCACTCCTCTGGTTCCAGCTCACATTTTAGGGGCGTTGACTCCTTTCTGTACTTTCTGTGGTCACAGCAACCATTTGCAGTTATGTCTGATAGAGGATCTGGCTGTTCTGAGTGGAGGGCACTTCTGTGTATCTGGTCTGCCTTATTGGCTAAAATGGAAGCCTTGGCCATCCCCTTTGTGTGTTCACCCTTGCTCTAATCTGACAGTTTTAATTCCTGTGTATACAAGGCACTTTTTTTTTGTTTGTTTGTTTTTTTGCACAGATGAAAAGTAGCATTTCCAATTATTTGCTTATAAACTAAGAGAGAAGCAGACTGGTCGATCTCTTGCATATACTTGGGGATTTGGGAAACCTGTCCCGTTCCATGAATGTTTCACTCTCAAGGCAAATGCCTTATTTGATCTCTTGCTCCTAATTTCCAGGGTAACTTTGCCAAAGTTTTGTCAAATGCTCAATACATATTTACTGTTTTCCTGAGTCTAAATATTCTACTTTGTCTCTTAGTCAGAATCTCTGATATATACATTTTTTGTTTGACAAAGAAAAGAAATTAAAAATTTCTAAATTCTGCAGACTGGGGTTTTATTATGCACAGGAAAGTTATGTGAGAATGAAAATCTAAATTTATGACATTAAAAGAAGAAATGGTTTATTAAACTGTGTGGATTTTTTCCATTTTGTTAAGTTTGAATGGAATTCAATTCTGCCATGGGAAACTGTGGTTAAAATTGGTCCTGCCTGCGCCAGCTACCCTACTGACCATTAATGGACTGAAGGAGAGTGAGGGACAGGCCGAGGTGGGCTCACCTCATGCTCACCCTCTTGTGAGATCCCCTCCCTTAGATTATGGATGAGACCTGTGTGTGCTTCTACCCAAAATAGTGCTGTAAAGGCGATGGGAAGTATGTGGTCACGTGGATGTGAATTCATTACATACAACTCTAACATCTGCCTCGTTGAGAGATTCTCCTCCTGCTGATTTTGAAGAAGCAAGCCGCCATATTGTGAGGGTCACATGAGAAGAACAATGTAGCAGGAAGCTGAGAGTAGCTTTCGATCAACAGCTAGCAAGAAAAGAGGCCCCCAGTCCCTATACCACAAGTAAGTGAAGGCCTCTGACGACCATGCGAGAGCAGAAGTGGACCCCACCCCAGTCCGGCTCCCGGAGGGGACCCCAACCAACACCTCGGCTACAGCCCGGCGGAGGACTCAGCTCAGCTGTGCTCTAGAAACTGAGAGATCATAATGTGTGTGTGTTTAGCCACTATTTTTGAGGTGATACTGATGCACAGCAATGCATAACCAATAACAGATAACAGGTGGGCTTTTGGACTTGCTTCTTCAAGGCAATCTGCCAATATTTTTCAAAGTGGTATGGATGCTAGAGGAAAAATAACAATCCTTTCTTTATCTTTCGGCTGTAGACTCTAGGTCAGAATCGTGTGGTTATCAAATGATAGGATTGGAGCAATAGAGAGGCACACCTGGAATGTGAGCTCCGGATTTGACAGCACGCTGGATGTGCACAGCGAGTTCTGCCATTCTGTCAGCAGAACGCCCCGCGTGTGCACAATAGAAAAAACGGAGCATCGAATGGATCCCCACTGTTGGGAAAGCACCATGATGGGCCGTGACCCAGGTGCTTACGTGGTCGATAAAATCACAGCAGCTCGTGCCCTAGCCTCCTAGAGGGAATAAAACATCTGTCTAAATACCGGAAAGATAAGATCTTCAGAATAAAGATATTTGAAGACAGCATGCGCAGGACACCTTTCCACCTGCTCGCTTAATATAATGTAGTCATTATGGCAACAAATGTTTCTAATAAAGTATGGAAATGGATTGTTTGCTTTGCTGCTTGCATGAACTCTCATTTCTCTTTTTATGATATTAAAGCTGACATTTGCTTACCCTTTATCAGCAGAATATTTAATCAAGTCCAATCTGCAAGAAGCAAGAAGAATTTTTATTTTATTTAAACCCCATCCCCCATGTGAAAGGCCTGGGAAATAGGACGAGGCCCACAGAGCGGGTGGGACTGTTAGAGTTACACGTGAACGTGGAGGCAGCCAGCGAAGGCAGGGGCGCCGCTGCCCGCCATGCCGAGGTAGCTTGGAGTTTTAGGTCGATGCCCGTGACACATTGTTTGGGAACATGCAGTGACCTCCGTGTGCGAGGCTGCCTTAGTTTGTGTGGCTGACTTGTCTCAAAGGTTCGTGTGTGTGCGCCTTTGGTCTGTTCATGGAGTTGGTTCATGCCACGTTCTCGCTGCAACCTTTTGATGGTTCCCCAGAATCGACGGGACCGAGCTCAAGCTCCCCAGCCTCACAAGGGGGACATCTGTAACCCACACGCGGTCCCTCAGACCACGCGAGCCCCGCGTGGCGTGGGGCGCTTTTGCTTGCATGTCGTCACAGCTTTGCACGCGACGGTCTGTTACCCTCAGCTGGTCTTCCCCCCTTCACACCGCACCCCGGCTCCCGCGCTCTGAGGCCAACGCCGCGTCTTCTTAGAAACGTTTCTTACGATCGAGTTGCGTCCTCAGCACCCGTGCGTTTGTGCAGCGCTCTGCACCCCGCGCCTGTCCTCGGTGCGACCGTCTCGACTCGTCTTGGTTTCTTCCTGAGTAGGGTGATGTCGTGCTCACGCCTCGGCCCCAGCACAGAGCCCTGTGGCTCTCACTCGGCTGGTGCCTTAAAAGTATTTGTCGAATGGACGAATGGTTCAGCAGGGGCGGAAGGAAGGCTCAGATCTCTGGGTGAGTCGTTTGTCCAGGCGTCCACTGTGAGAAATTTTAGGAAGTCATTTCTGATTGCTTAGTTACCATGAGTTCTTCAAGTAGGTTATTTTATCCATTCACTTTCATTCATTCATTCATTCATTCATCACTCATCTATTCCATTTCATTCATTCATTCGTTCGTTCATTCATTCAAGAAGCAGATATTCGGGCTTCACTCGTTTCCGATTGGGCGCGGCAGGGCCTGCAGATCGCATGCAGAGAGCTCGCAATGTCATCTCTGGTGCTCGCACTGGGCTTCCGTTTAAGGGGACGCCCGCGGTTCCACCAGCACAGACATCCGCCGCCTCCTCCACGTGGAGACCTTAGCGACCTTCTTCCCCAAGTCCTGGCTTCACAGTGGCCACATCCTGTTGCTCGAACTGCTCCTCGGAGGAGGCAGGTTCCGGACCATCCACCGCCTTGGTCCCCTGACTCGGAATCCAGTCTGCGGTGTCGATTTTGCCCCCCAAAATGCGGTGCCGGCAGCAGAAGGCCCCGCTCTGGCGTCACTACCCTGCCACCTGGAAGCCGGATGCAGCCAGAGAAGCCGCTCACTCTCTGTGCCGTGTTGCCCTGTGGCCACTTCATGCCGCATTTGTCCCTCCCCCCACCCTGTGCCTGTGGAATTGACTTTTCAAGCCCTGAACACAGAGGCGTCTGCGCATCTCTGAGGCACGTTCCTGGGTTCTTCATCCTCCACCCGGCTTGCTTCGTCGGAGCCCCGCACTGTCATCGAGCGCGACAGCAAAGCTCGCCGCCCCGAGCCGTGTGGCCTGCAAACGCCACACCGCACGTGTCCGGGACACGATGCTCCGGGCCGGGTCGTGGGCCACGCTTTGCAGCTGGCCCGCGTCAGGCTCTATCGCGGGGGTATGAAGCCAGCGGTCAGCATCCTCCGCCCATCACGAATCCGCAACGCCGCGCCGGGCGCCGGCTCCTCCCTCCAGCCCGCTCCCGCAGACACGCGGCGGTTGCGTCTCGTGTGGACCTTCGACCCAACATTATGACGGAGGGAGCACGAAAAATAGTTCCAACTTTTTAAAATGAGGAGACAAAAGACCTTTGTTTGACACTCAGAAATCCATCTGTTTGAATTTGCGGAAACTTATATTCTGAGTTTGTTTCCTCACCTGTCACATGCGGATAATAATTGCCTCGTGTTTTCTCTATCCTTGGCCATTAAGGGCAAGGTCAACTCTCATGCACCCCTGCCGGCATGGCCAAAGGGACGCACGAATGCCCACTCTCAGCCGAAGACCACATCCTCAAGATCCTCCCGGGTACGCGCCTGACTTAGGATGCTTGTCCTGTCTCCCTGGCTACCGGGTGCCCTAGTGGGGGCCTCTGTTTCTCCTCTTGTTGGCCGACCCATCTTGGATCCTCCTCTCTGGGTTATGGTCATCATTCCACCTTGATTTTGTGACTTTTGGCTCAAAGGTCAAGGTCTTAGCCTTTCTGAAGTGAGTTTCGATGTTCTACTCTGAAAAATGGAGGACGATACCTACCTAGCAGAACCACGTGTGCAGGAGGGGCCTGGGTAAGAATCTCAGAGGTGCTCTGAGATTTTCCTTCTTCTGAGTCCCCAGTGGGTGACCCCCGGTCTCTGAGCAGCCACAGCAGAGCTGGCACTCACAGCTGACCCCGAGCCTTTGGCCACCACCGCTCCCCATCTTCCTGAAGTCGCCATTTCTTCTGGATGGAGGTCACTCAGGGCGTTGACATTGTTCCTTCCCTGTCAGAACAGAGTTCAGCAAAGGCGAGTGTCACTGCAGGTGGTGGAGCAGGGACATGGGCACCGAGGTGACCTAAGCAGAGAGGGACGCGGCTGGCTGGGGTCCCTGCGGCACAGCGTGTCCTTGTTCGAGAGGTCACCTGAGATGGCCTACACGGAAGCCACCTGGTGTCCTCGAATCCGTTTTTCCACAACCGGGGATGAGTTTTACATTTCTCTCGAGCGAGACTTACACAGATTTAACGTCAGGCAGCCCGCCAGTGATGGGTGGCCCTGCCCTGGTGGCCACCACCCTAGTCGGAGCCGCAGGCCTGGATTTGGGGGCAGACACTGAGCTGTCCCCAGCTTGCACAGGGACTGAAGGGACCGTGCTGCAGGCTCTGTCCTCAGCCTTTCCTGTGCCTGGGCCTCCGCTTCCCCTCCGAGTCACCCCTCCGGAGCTGACGCGAGGGCGGGCCAAGCCTCTGGGGACTCCAGGGCTGCTCCTGGAGCGGGTGGTCTGCGTCTCCTGGGACACTGTCATTTACAGATGAACCAAAACGCGCACCTCAGGAGGGGGCCTGGCGCCGGCCGCTCCGGAGGCCGCCCCGCCACACAGCGACCCCGGCTGCCGGAGCGCTTGCGGTTCCTGCTGTGTCTCAATGCCATCGTCGCGGGATGGTGCCACCCAGGCCAGCCTGGCACCCCGCCCTTCCGCCCTCTGCTGCCCGCTCGCCTTCCACGCCGCCCCCGCCCCCGCCCCCGCCGTCCCTCACACCTTCCCCTCCCGCCTCCCGTGGCTGAGGGATCGCCCAGCTCTGCCCCCAAACGAGGTGGTCCCGACCTCCATGGCTCCGGAGCACACCCTGGCAGAGCACGGGCCCGGGCTTCATTTCCGGAACCCCTCCCGTGGAGCTGGGGGTCAGTGCGGCTCTGCCCGCCCCCTACCCGATGGGGACAGGCCACCCTCAGCCCCGCACCCTGCCTCAGCCCCGGTGCCTAGGAATAATTTGAAAAAAATCCTTCCTAATTGGCTTTTCATGATTTCCATGAATTGCCGCCTGCTTTACAAAGTATGAGTCAGCGAGACGCCTCGTGCGGGTCGCATTTGCTTTGGTCACTGTCATAGACTCTGCCGCTTCGGGTTTGGCTGCGAACACACAGGAATCATTCATCACCCCCACTTTTACGTCTTCTTAGACTTGACGTGGTCTTACCTCCTCCTTCCCGATCTACACGAGTTCACCCCCGGAGAGCGGGGTGGCCAGGCCGCAACTCGTGTCCTACAAGTGGCTTCAGTAATAAACCACGTCCCTGCCAAGGAAACCGGGGTGCTGCAAGGACACGGTCACTTTCCCCCGGTGGCAAGTCCTTGGCGAATGGGAAGAATTCCGCCACCACGTGGGGTTCTATTCCCAGGGGAGACATGAACCCCCCTGCTCCAGGCGAGTGTGCCGGGGTGGCCGTGCTCATCAGCTTGGTGGCCGACGCCCGGAGCCCTCTTGCCGTGGCCCTCAGCTCCACGCAGGGGGCGCACACGTGCGTCCGACACAGCTGTGTGCAGACGAGCCGTCTGAAATTCAGGTTCACGGCAGCGTCTGAGCAGCTGGCGGCTCCCCGCACACTGAAGACCCACTCTCTCTTCGATCTCCAGCTCAGAAACGCGACCCTGAGCGCCTCCAGGCCGGGCCCCGCCACTCCGGCCTGGCCCTTCGTCCCTTGCGACCCCGTCCCGAAAGCGTTTTCTCGCACAGCAGCTCAGCAGAGGCGGCCTCAGCCCCGCCTCCCGCCGCCCAGCCACCTTCCCCCAAACGCACACCCCAACTCTCCTCCCGAGGTCTGTCGACCAGACCCCACGTGGGCGGGCCTCCGAGGAGAACAGAGCAATTATTCCTGTGGAATATGGAATGTCTTTGAAAACCGGCCTCTCTCATGTGACCCTTGACTATTCTCCACAAGGATAATATTAATAATGGTAAATTCCACGAGAAGAATCTTTCACATGAGACGCTGGCACGACGAGAAGACGTAGACGCTTCCTTTGAAGGGCTCCATTTGCCAAACCAGATCTGTCATGTGGCCTTTCACTAAGAAGGAAGAGAGCCCGGGTTGTCATGTGGAAGAAATTCAGAACTTTGAGGTTACCAGCCAAGTGCTCGTCTTCAGAGAGAGCTGGGCTCTTTGCTCTGACAGGCATAGAGGAGGAATTTTGATTCTAGCCATACCACAGTGAAGATGCACATGGTAATTGTGGTGTGTAATTACCATGGGGTTCCCAAGAGAGCCACAGAGAATCCCGGAAGATCTCAGAAGAATGCCATTCTGACTCTAGCTAAGTGAGGTTGGGACTCTCGCCTATAAATCTTACACGATCTTGAGATAATTTCCCAGTAACAGCGCAATCAAGAGTGTGAATGCGAGAGAGTGTGGGTGTGTGGCTTGTGTAGCACACAGGCTATAAAGTCCTCGTTGGCCCATCGAGTCAAAACATCTGCTGAATAGATAATTGACTTGTTGACTGAAGCTGACAACATGAGAGGAGGCGACTGGCCAGCTGTGTCTTAACCAGTTAAGGATATTTTATTGACGTGAGTAGAGATTGTTGTCTGAAACAAGTAAACTATAAGCTCGCTGTATTTAAATATTAAAACAATCTTAGCTCTAGCAGACATTTACATGGCAGAAATTATAATGTAATGTTTTAAGATTTGTTTTTACCGTGACGCTTATCCCCAAGGGCGGAGGACACTCACGGTAGCTAGCTAAGGGTACAGTGAACATCTCTCACTTTTCGGCTTCATCATTTCTTCCATTTCATTAGTCTGCCTTGTCACCCAGTTTAGGATGCCAGCTTCCTGAAGATGCAGACACTGCGTGAGGACACATAACCATTAGCCAGTGGCCTCCCGGGGCTCAGGGAAGCGGTCTCAGACGGTGAGAAGGGGGATTAGACACCTGCGGTAACCCGAGGAATGGCGAATGCTCACGGGGAGACCGTGAAGGCGGGCTCGTCACCTGGAATCCCAGTCCACAGACGGTTAAAATTGTGCAGCTCCCGCATGTGGAGGTGAACGTTTACCCCAGACGGCATAATCTCGTTTCACCCACATCCCACATCTACAGCCACCAGCGAGCGCATCCTTATCCGCATCTCCATCTCCATATGCGCCCTCGGTCTTATCTCCATCCGTGTCTGTACCCAGAGCCTCGTTTATATCCTCATCCTCACACCGTTGCCGCCCCTCTGCCGCCCACACCGCCACCCACACCCACACCGTCTCCCACACCCACACCCACACTGCCACCTACACCCACACCGCCTTCCACACCCACACTGTCACGCATACTACCACCCACACTGCCTCCCACACCTACACTGCCACCACCACTCACACCCATACCCACACCTACACCGCCACCCATACCCACACCACTACCCACACCGCCTCCCACACTCACACCCATGCCCACACCTCCACCCACACCGCCTCCCACATCCAGACCCACACTGCCACCCATGCCCACATTGCCACCCACACCCACACCACCACTCACACTGCTTCCACCACCCACACTCACACCACCTTTCACATCCAGACCCAGATCGCCACCCACACCCACACCGCCACCGCCACTCACACCCATACCCACACTGCCTACTACACCGCCTCCCACACCCACATCCACGCCCACACCTCCACCCACGCCACCTCCCACATCCAGATCCACATTGCCTCCTACACCGCCTCCCACACTCACACTACCACCTACACTACCACCCACACCCACACCCACACCGCCACCCACATTCAGACCGCCACCGCCACGCATACCCACACCATCACCCACACCCACACCGCTTCCCACACCCACACCCACACCCACATCGCCACCCACACTACCACCCACACCACTTCCCACACCGCCATGCACACCCACACCACCACCCACACTGCCATGCACACCCACACTGCCACCGCCACTCACACCCATACCCACACCCACACCACCACCCACACTGCCTCCCACACTCACACCCATGCCCACACCTCCACCCACACCGCCACCCACACCCACATTGCCACCCATACTCACACCGCCACCCACACATACCACCACCCACACCCAGCCTGCCACCACACCCACACCTACTCCTACACCCACACCGCCACCCACACCCATTTCTATATCTGCATTTCCACCACTTCTCGCATCTGCAGCCTCATCTGCATCGAGATCCATCCATGCCTGCCACATTCATATCCATGGCCACGTCCAATCTGCTTCCCCATACTTTGATACAGATGTAGCCGTTACTAGGTGTCCGTCTGACGGCACGTGTGCTTTGGGAAGTATACAACCAGATTGACAAGTGAGCCTGCAGTGTCTTGTAACCATGAGGTTTTCTAATTAGCCCCCGGAGAGAATCTAGTGGTTCCTGTTTCATAATTCGACTAGCTCTGCAAGATGAAGACAGCGTTCATTTTATTACCGTAGGTAACTAACCCCTGTGTATCAGGTGGCCAGTTGGATATCACACCAGTGTCAGCCTTGGTGAAGATTAAATGATGGGAAGCAAACGTGAGTTCTCAAAGATCTCATCTGATACATCGGGGCTTCTCTCCTGCCCGGCCTTTAATGGGTTCTATCCACTCCGTCGCCTTCATCATCCCTCGGTTATAATCCTTGGGTAGATCAATTTCTTCTTCCTAGTCAGCAGAGTACTTCCAAGGCATATGCTGTCTTTCTTTTCCGTCCAAGAGAATATTAACCACCACGGTGACACATTAACAATTGGCTGAGAGCATTACCTAGTCTCCAAAACCTAACGTTTCTCCCCAAACACTATTTATTATTGGAATATTTGTGAATCTTTGAAAGACCTGACCCATTCATTTATTACTGAATCTATGTGGAATCTGCTCAACTAATAGAATTCAAAAATAAAAGTAATCAAAGGGTTGACACTTTTCCCACTCCAAACAATAGCCTTGGTGGACCTTTTTGTTCTTGGTAAATTAATGGTTATTATCCAACTTGGATGTTTTATGGGGCAGAAGCCATTAGTAACTTAAAAAGAGCTTAATTTCTGTCCTTCCAAGTAAGGAGACATGTTGAATAAATCTGTAAATGATTTGTTATTAACTGTAGTCTGTCCAAGCTCCTGTGTCTCAGCAGACGAGTCTCGGCAGACATTCATTCGTTCCACTGACGTTCATTCATTCCACTACCATTCAGTGTGAGGCCGGAGCTGCTTCGCTGGGGTCCACAGACAGCTCTTGACGCACAGCGGTGGCTGGTTCTGGAAACCACGTGTGTTAGAGAATTTCCCATGGATGCAGGTAGAAAAAACAGAATGACCGTTCCTGTTGGAGGAGTCGCTCCACACACCTGGGTGAGGATTCGCAGTGGGGAGAAGGTTCACGTTGGTTCTGGCTGGTGACGGCGGTCACAGAGCAGGCTCTGCTTCTGAGGCTGGCGGCCTCTCAAGTCGCCCTGCGATGCCCCAGACCGTGGAGGAGGCTGGCAGCAGAGCCATCGGCCTCTCTGGTGGGGCGCTGGCTGCCCCACGACGCCACAAGGGAGCCAGAGAACCCCTTCCCTGCAAGGGACAAAAGTCAGCTTGTTTGCCCGGGATGCATTTGTGGGCACTGAGGTGAATCTTAACCAAGGAATTTCCCTCCTTTTTATTTGCGGGCAGCCGGAGGAAGGGCCAGAGAGTATAACCGAGTTCCAGGACTGTTCGGCTCCTGAAATGCTGAGGCTTACCCACGGGACAGCGGCACCGAAGGGGTAATTTACTAAGAGACTGTCAATTACAGTGCTCCTGACGCCATGCGATTTTCCCTTCACAAGATATAGTTTTCCTTGGACGTTTCCACAAATATGTAAAAAATGTTGGCAAAAAAAGAAACACTCAAATATTTATCTTGTATTTAACAACATCAAGAATTACTTGACTGTTTTTGTTATTTTAATTTTAAGGCTGTAGTCTGTTATTTCATGTGAATGAGAGATAGAAATCTTTCTGTGGTTTAACTGATAGGATGTTTTAGGAATTATGAAGTTGGAAGGAAAACAAATAACAAACTTCAGTATGAACAGACACTATTCCTGAACTTCTTGTTCCTCTCCTTAAAATTCATACTCACATTTTGCGAATTCGCAGGTACACGGGCACCAAGTGACTCTGCCCTGGCTGGCAAAAGGAAAAGAACAGACCTGGGCCGACCCCCCGCGTGATTTCCGGTGTGCCGTGAGCGTGTCTGATTCCAGGCTGACAGAAGGACCGTGTTTTCATCTTGAGACACCTCTGGTCCTTAGGAAGTATTGTCCCACTCTGTGCTCCGATTGCACTCTGGGATGCGGTCAGCGGATCGGGGCTTATTCGATGCCGGCCCGAGCACTAGTGAAGTCAGGGGCGGAGGAGGGGTGTGCACACAGGACGTGTTTTCTAGATCGGTTTGTTTAGTGCATCAAGTTCGTTGAAGTTGAAATACTTGCAAAAGCCAAAAGTCAACGCCGAACAGTAGCTGACTGAGTCAAGGGGAAATGAGTCCTCTTG
>CM053506.1:1017225-1034967 GCA_028627145.1 Eidolon dupreanum
CACGCCTCCTTTGGTCCATCTTCCCCCTTGGTCCCTCATCGTCCACGCTGTCTAGGCACTGGCTTCTGCCGAGGGCTTCCCAATTCCTAGGGGGGCCCCCCACCCTACGTCTCACCATGGCGACTCCCGGCTTCTCCCTCCCTCCCTCCTCTCGGATCCAGATGTTCCAGCACTAAATGGCATTGCTTTTGGGTCCTGCTGAGTGCAAATTTGGAAATGTGGGCTAATGGGGGATCCTGAGTTAATGGGCTCCCCTCCCAGGTAACACTTCCCGGAGCTGCTCAGACGTTCAGCTTCAGCCTGAACGCCGGGCCGGCGGCCGCTTCTCCCTAGGTGTCAGGCCTCGAGCAAAAAAAAGATTTTTGGCGAAGGGATCTGTCAGCGCCTTTGAACTTGGATGTTAGATGTGGCTGCCGGTCTCTCCAGCAGGAAAGGGAGGACCCCCCCAACCCCACACTTCCCTCTCACCCTCCAGCTCTGCGGACACCCGGGCTTGCGTCTTCTGCTGGCATCCGAGTCTGAGTCGGAGCCCTGCTCCTGCGTCTGTCTGCTTGGTGACCTGGGGACATCAGCTAGTGACTCCTCATCTCTACGGCAGGGGTAGTGTGCTGGCTCCTGGCGAAGCCACAGGAAGTAAAGTGGGGCGGGTGTGTGACACACACACGTGAACCGCAGACCGTGATGTGTGCGTGTGGCCTTACTACGTGGCCTTCAGACGGAAGAAAACGCACCCCCCTCCCCGCTGTGGCCTAAAATACCACGTGGGGTGTCCCCTGAGCTTTGTTTCTGTTTAGGTGGAGGGCTGCTCTGAGGAGGAGGTGACGTGGACAAGCCAGCACAGGTGAGACGTCACACATGGAGAGAAGAAGGTCCCCCTGCGTCTGGGGGAGCAGGTGCAGCCGAACCCCACCTCCCCCTCCCCCATCCCTGGTCTCAGGCCTGCGTGCTGCCTTCTGCAAAAGCCATGAGGGACCCTCTCCAGGGACTGTGGCAACCTCGAGAGGCACGTGAATCCCCTTGGGTATTACCCGAAGGGTTACCAAATCCGCCTGATGGCGACGGGGCCTGAAGCGGACCCCGCCACAGACAGCAGCACGTGTGGGCCCGGAAGCCGCTGCCCCCGACGGTGCGAGCGCCCGCCCGCCTCCTCCAGCCCAGCTGGAAGGTCGCGGGGGGGCCCAAAGCGCCGCCCTGTCGCCTGTCGTGGCTGCGTCCCCCCACCCCGCTCTGCTCTGGAGCGGGGCCCTGGCCGCCCGCGTCGTCGTAGCTGACACCCGGCTCCACAGGACTTTCCCTGTTAAAGCTGCGCCTTCTCCGGGGGCAGAAGGGCCATGGTTTGGTGGAGTCCGGCTGCTCTAACTTTGATATCCCTCATGGACAGTAAAAAGATGGCTTTTTTTTTTTTTTAAACCTTTGGTTAAATTGATCTCTTTTCTTCAGGGACTTATAGAAACGGGGAGCTTAGGAACACGGCCCGAACGGGGATGAGCTAGATGCGGAGAGAGAGAACTCCTGCGGGAAATGCACGGAGCGGCGGGGAGCGTTCCCGCGTGCGAGGCCACGGACACTTCGAACATTTGGTCTTCCTTGCACCTGGCCTCGGGAGCTAAGATGTCATTCGACAGTTCTTCTTGCCCGATTTTGTTTTCAAAAACTTTCCCCCTAAACAAAAGCACGTGACGCATTTCCTCGATGCTTCGTTTCACACGGTTCATGCAGATTTGTCCCCTTTAACACATTTCTAACGTGATAGTTCATCTAAGATGGAACTGATTTTCCCGCCCCCCCCCATGTATACCTCGGTCCCCCGCTGGCCTGGTGGGCAAACCCCCGGGGTCCTCCTGTAAGAAAACGAGGACAACGAAATCATCTTCGTGACACGGGACTCCAGCTTTGGAGAACAGTCTGCAGACTGCATTTACCAAGGCAAAGAGAAAAAAAGGCATCTTGTCCCCAAATGTTGAAAGGTAGACAACTAACGACGTATTTTTAATTACCTGAATGCTTTAGCACGGAAAGTAGTCAGTTTATAGTTACCTTCGATACGTAGACTACAAATTATTAGTGCATGAAAATGGCATGCAAGTTCTGTTGCTGGCTCTAGTAATTTTGGATATTTTCCATGCTATTACTGCCTGCTCCATATACCTTTACTGGTTCTTTTTGAAATTAACTTAATGGCACTCTGCAGAAACCGACTGCCTACTGAGAGCGAGCACTTGCCTGCGAAGACGGACCGAGTCCCCACTGAGAGGCACTGATTTGGCACAAACAGGGAAATGCTTTAGCATTAATTTACTTGAGTATCAAATTATTCCAAATAAATAATTAAAGGCGTTTTAGGAGTCAGAGTCAATATTTGCTTTCGATATTTCGGATCCATTAACACCTACCCCGAATGGAAAAAGGCCTGGGCCTTGCCAGTTCAGCCACCACGGCCCTGGCTCCCTAAGCGGGCCACAGCTTTACCCTTCAGCCCTTAGGTGTCGTTTTGCTGCCCCTGGATTGTCTGTACAGCCCCCATTAGGCGTCTCCGGCGAGCCCATGACCCTGGCGGCCCAGCGGTCCAGCTGGGTCTGAGTTCTCCTTTCTGCTGGCCTGGAGCCCGCGGCCCTCCTCCCAGCGGGCTTTCTCTGCAGGGACAGTGTCTTTGGGGAGGGAGAGACCCGGCATCATGACACCAGGGACACTGGGACACAGGGCCAGGTCGTGCTGGGGGACAGAGCCCCCAGAGGCTGCTCCTGGAGCTACGTTTTGACCCAGTTGTTGAGCAAATCAAAACGCACCCCTGCGATCGACTGCTGTCCTGCCCCACCCGGGCAGGAAGAGGCTCCCCCCCCCCCCCCCAAATCCCTGGGATCCTGCGCTTGAATCTTTAACAGCTGTTCGCAGCATGGAGAACATACAGGAAGTATCTCGGGTGACAGGACCAGAGGCCACAGAGGGGGCTGGCCTCCGGTCCCTCAGTGTTTGCGTGCACGTGTGCGCCTTTGCGGAAAGTGGCCACATGGTTGACAGCCAGGAATGTCACCTCCTTATTTTATTATTTGGGGGGCAGTAGGGAACCTGGTGCTTTGGGACCGAGGGGCCTCGGAGCACCCAGTGTTCAGCTGTTTGCAGACTGCGGAAGGGAGATGAGGACTGTGACTGTCCCTTTAATTTCTCTCTCTGCAGAAGCAAGTGGAGACCCGAGGAGCCACAGAAAAAGGAAAGCGCCATTAATTCTGGGGCTCTCCAGCCACTCTCTGCGAAGACGGGAAGATTTCCATTTGAAAGGGGCGACAGTTAATGAAGTCTGTTCTCCTAGCCTATCACCCCACAAGCAAAGGGGCTGCTTTGAAGTCAATCGGGCTATTACTGCTGGAATAAAACCCTCAGAACAAAGGGCGCTTCAAGTGCAGACTCGCAGACGCTAATGGCACATGCTCAACCCCACTCCAGGTCCCCTGGCCGTGCCCATCTGATGAAGCCGCTGAGCCTGGGGACCGGCCTCGCGTCCCCTCGTGGTGGCACAGGGGTCTCCGCTCTCCTGGGACACGGGGCCCCGCGTTGCGGCTTCTCACCGGTGGGAGAGTACACCTTCCGCGTTCCCCGGGTTTCAGACAGACACGGTCAGCACTTGTTAAGGTTTTATCGAATTCTTTTCCTTTTCGAAGATCTTTCTTCATGGGGAAGGACGCAGTCTGAGCGTGCGGACCGGCGTCTGAGACGCGTGCTCTCTGCCCGCGAGTCGGCGCGTGGCCCCGTGCTCGGGAAGAAAGCTCCGTGCGGAGGGGCGAGTTGGTAAGAGTTTGGAAAAAAAATTTGCGGGCCGTCTTGTAACTGGCATTAAAAAACCAAACTCGCAGTATCGTCAGATCTTTCCTGAAGAGGGACCTTAATAACCACACGGGCACTGGGAGGCTGGGCGGGTCGTGCTTAGAACACAGTGGTGTCTGGTCGTGGGGGCGGAGGGACAAGAGACGTCGGGATGAGCTCTCTCTCCACTTACCGTCCAAAAAACGCCGGTCTTTCTAATTTAGGCAAAATGACGTTGTTTTCTTTGTTTTAAAGTGAACCGCAGACAAATCGTGTCTTAGCAACAACACAGACGCCGCACCTCATCACATTATTCCATCACCAAGGGAATTCTCCCCTTCTCACCTTTCTAATAATACCCAGTAATCGGCTTCCCGAGACGCACCTGCTTATGCTGCTTGTCCGTGGTTACGGGAACCCCTGGCCCCTCTCCCCAGGACCAAATCACATGTAAGCAGCATCTTGTCCCCTTCCAAAACTTTCATGAGAATGCGACCGTCGCTGACATTTCCATGCCCCGATCTCTTGTGCTTGCACAGGGACTCCGCCCCTGGTCACGACGCATCACGAATTTCTCCCGCATCCAGCGTTGTGTATCACTCTTTCCTCTCCCCCGATTTTCTGAGCTGCCGTCGGGAACTCCTCTCCCAGGGCTTAGAACATTTAATTTCATCACCGTTCTCCTCGTTAAGAGATAGAATGTGAGCAGACGCCAAAAGCCTTCCTCAGGGTCCCTGCCACTCTCTGTCTTGCTGAAGGTAGCCATCATTCTGACGTCCATCACTGTTGCTTAATTTTACCTATTTTAACACTTTATGTGTACGAGATTATGACTCTTTTGTCTCTGGTTTCTATAGCTCAGTACTTCTGTGCGATTCATCCACGCTGCTGCACATGGCTACACTTTGTTCTTTTTCACGGCTGTGTGATATTCTACTGCGTGGAAGCAGCACAATATAATTGTCCATGGAGATGTGTGGGTTTCCCCCAAGCATTGGGCTGTTAGCAGACTGCTGAGAACATTCGTGTGCATGTCCTTAGGTAACCTGTGGATGCATTTCTGTCGACTGCGCATCTAGGGGTGGAATTGCTTCGTCGCAGACGATGTGAATGATGAGGCTTCTTAGACACTGTCCAGCAGATGTCCACGTGGACACATCGGCTCATGCTCTGACCAGCCGTTGGTGACAGGTCTGGTTGTTCCACGTCTTGTCAACACTTGCTGTTCTCAGTTTGCCCTCCATTCTGGTGGATAAGCACTGGTGTCTCTTTGTGCTTCTACACTGCAATTCTCTGATGACGAATTATGTTGAAACACTGTTTAATATGCTCATTAGCCATTTGTTGAAACTTTTCGATAAAATGCATATCAGCTCTATGGCTGTTTTTCTTTGTTTTGTTTTATAGTTTGGTGTTTGCAGTTGTTTCTTTAATTAAGCCTCTTTTATTTGGAGGTGGCTGTAGAGTCACATGCACTTATAAGAGACGATGCTGTGAGATTCTGTCCGCCCTTCACCTAGTCTTCCCCGATGGTGACATCTTGCATTTTGCGCTGTATAGTACAGAATCACAACCAGAATGTCGACATCGATACGGTCACGATGCAGTGCATGTCCTTAGTCCGGGGCACCTCGTGTTCCCTGTAGCAGCCACGCCCTCCCGCCCCCAGCCCTTTCCTGAGGCCCAGCTACCAGAATCTGTTTTCCATTTCTTTAATTTTGTCATTTCAAAAATGTTGTATGGATGAAACTATATAGCACGTAACCTTTGGGGACTGACTTTTCCCCCCCTCCACCCAGCATATAATCCCTCTGAGATTCATCCAAACTATCTGACAGGCTGTAAGACTTCTGAGGGGCTTCCACTTTTTGGCTATGAACATTCACGTCCAGGATTCTGTGCAGCCACGTTTGATTCCTCTAGAATAGTACCCAGCAGTGCAGTTGCTGGGGCCTATGGTAGTTGCACGTTTAGTTTTTAAAAGAAACTGGTAAACTGTTTGCCAGGATGACTGCACCGTTTCATGGTCCCACCAGCAACGGATATGTGATCAGGGTCTTTGCATCCTTGTCCGTATTTGGTGGTGTCACTATATTTTAGTCATTCCAGTAGGTGCGTAGTGACATCTCACTGTGATTTCAAGTTGCATTTTCCCAGTGGCAGATGACGTTGAACGTACCCTCTTGTGCTTACATGCCATCCGTGTAACCTCTTTGGTGAAATATCACCTCATGTTTTTTGCACACTTTCCAATTGGATGGTTGGATTTATCGCATTGAGTTTTAAAGTTTTTCTTGGTCAGATATATGGTTTGCAAATATTTTCTCCCACTCTATGGCTTGTTATTTTGTTCTCTTAATAGGGTCTGTCACAGAGCTAATGTTTTTAATTTTGATAAAAGTTAAAAATTTCCTTTTATGGATTATAATTTTGATTATTTTTTTTAAAACTAAGTCGTTTATTTTTTATTTAATTGTAGGATCTGAGTTCTTTGTTGGAGATCTGTACTGAAGATAGCTCTTTCACAGCATACCCTGCTTCTGTTCTTTAAATGGCATCTTTTGATAAATAGAAATTTTCATATTAAATTAAGGTCAATTAATCAGCTTTTCCTTCACGATTAATGCTCTTTGCTGCCTTTATGGGAAATCTTTGTCAACCTAAATATCACAATGACATTCTCTTATGTTACCTTACAGGAGCGTTTTTTGGTTGCCACTCACACTTAGATCT
Source organism: Eidolon dupreanum (assembly GCA_028627145.1). NCBI lineage: Eukaryota > Metazoa > Chordata > Mammalia > Chiroptera > Pteropodidae > Eidolon > Eidolon dupreanum. Next base: position 1,023,757 of record CM053506.1, read on the forward strand.
AGGATTGTTCTGGCATTGAGTATTGTGTATGATAAAAGAGGCATTAGGTTTCATTTTTCACTTATGGATACCTAATCACTATAGCACTGTTTCTTGAAAAGACTGCTTTTACCCCCAAAGAATAACGTCATTATATCTGCATCATCCATTAAGTAAAAAAAATACACACACGTATATACATGTGCGCATGAACACATTTATACATGTATGTGCATCTATTCACATGTCATAGAATTGGATGTGTTTGTGTTTCTAATGCTTTATTTTGTTCTTGCGTCATATGTTTTAGTTATTGACTTGGGCAATATGTCTTTATCTCATGAAAGTGTAATAAATTTTCGACTTCGAGAGTGTCATTTGCATTTCCAAATAAATTTTAAAACCAGCTTGTCAACTTCACATGCAAAAATCCTCTTGGGATTTTAAGCCTGGGATTTCATTGACTCTCTAGAGAGCTGACATAATTATACGATTGAGTCGGCTAATCAATGCTCTGGCTATACTTTTGCACTTATTTCAACCTTCTGTGATTTCTCTCAGTGATTCGCTGTTTTCTGTGCAGAGATTGTACATCTTTTAGTAGATTTATTCCTAGGTATGGGATTTTTTTTTATGCTATCATAACTGGTGCAATGGAAAAAAAAAAGTCATTTTCTAGTCATTTATTTCTAGTATATAGAAATGCAATTTTGATTACTGTACATTTGCCTTGAATCCAGATACTTTGATAAGTTCACTTATTAAGCCAAATAATTTATCACTGTAAGATTTTCTACGTACATAGTCACACCACCTGAGAATAATGAGTTTTGGTTCTTCCTTTCCAACATTTATACTTCTACTTTTCTTGCCTTATTACACTACTTAGGATGTCTAGTGTGATGTTCTGATGATGGTGATAACAGCAAAAACTGTGTCTTCTTCCCCATTTCAGGGGCAAGTTTTAATATTTCATCAGTAATTATGATCTTTGCTGATTTGTGTGTGTGTTCTTATCAAATTAAGCAAATTCCATTCTTATTCTAATTTGCTAATTTTTTTATTATGAATGGATGCTTAACTTTACTAAATTTATTTATTTTTTTTTACATTGCCATAATGATTGCAGGGTTTTCTTTTAACTTGTCAGTGTAGTCAATTACATTGACTGATTTTTAGATGCTATGTCAACATGGTATAACGTGGCATAAAATTCAGACAACACTCCTGAAATAAACCCTGCAGAGATGTCATGCGATTGACTGCCTTTAATACCAGATTTGTTTTACTGATATTTTATTTGGTACATTTGCATCTATGCTAATGAGAGAGATAGGCCTGTAATTTTTCCTTTCCACAACGTCCTTATCAGATTTTGGTGTCAAGAGCATATAGGCTTCAAAGACAAATCGAGAGAGTGGTGTCTCTGCTAGTCTTCGAAAAAGTTCACATAAGATTGGCATTCTTTCTTTCTTAAATATTCAGAAAAATTCATCAGGGAAGTCATGCGGATATTGGGTTTCCTCTGTGAGATGTCTTTGAACTACAGATTTAGTTCCTGTGATACACTTTGAACTTTTTTGTTTTTCTGTTTCTTCCTGAGTCAGTTTTGTATGTTTCAATGAATTTGCCTATTCTGCCTAAATTCTCCAAATGTATTGACATCAAGTTATGCAAAACACCATCTTTTTAATGTCTGAAATACCTATATTGATGGTCCTTTGTTTGTCTTGGTACTATTATTGTTGCAACCCCCCCATTTACATATTTGGTTAGACTTTTCAAAAGACCAGCATCAGGCTGTGTTTATATTCAACCGTATTTGCTTTAACCTTTGTTGATTTCTGCTCTTACCTTTATTCTTCTGTCTTCTGTTTCTGTATCTGATTTGCTATGGAATCTCTGTGTTAAGTTCTTAAGTTCTGTTATACTTTTCATTTATATGGGGTCAATGTTCTTTTTTTTAAGATTCTTGATGCAGGTACCAGTTCCCAAAGTGCCCTCTGAGAACTTTGGTGGTGACCAAGGAATTTAGAGGCTTCATGAGGTCAGAAATTTTTTCAGAATCAGACAAAAATAATATTATACAGTATTTACTACCTTTTCTACTATATTGTCATTTGTACCAATGGCATAAAAGTGATGGTGAATAAAATTGTTGGTGCCTTAGCTTGAATTAAATAGTAGCACCCACCTGTACTAATAGTCATTATATTTTTGATGCCACATACCTACAAACAAAATACTAGTTTCACTTTAAAATATGTCTTATGAGTGGTAACAATATTAATTTATTTTGTTTTTAATATTCTATATGGCAAAATGTGAAGTATGCATAAAACATTTCTGCTGAATACTGAAGTTCAGTGACTGACTCAAATAAAAGCTCTTCTGTGATTGTTTGAAATGCAAAGTGAACTAGTCACTTTTTTCATGGATAATTTTTACTTGAAAAAATAACTGACAGATGAGTTATGGTGATTCCAACTTGAGTATTTAGCAGATTTTTTTTTTCAAAAGAAGAGTCATGTGAGCTTGTTGTCTCAAGGAAAACAACTAAGAATATTTATTGCCAGTGACAAAAATCAATCTTTTAAGCAAAACTGAATACAGTGGAAGACTTTCGTCCACCCACTACTGACTCACTGTGCAGATGTGCCTGGGACTGTGGCGATTCCTGAGTCGCAGGAATTTTGGTGCTAAAATGCGAACAGTCTCCTAAAAATGAGGAGTGTTGGTTTCACTAACTGTGAACTTGATCACTTCTCAATGCTTCAGACTTTTATGATGAGATAGGTAGAGATATCAATGACTAAAATTTAAAAACGTTGCATAAAGATATGTGTCAAAACTTGGAAGAGCTTCCTAACTCAGTAAGCCAACATTTTCCTAATGACCATTGCATAATGTCATGAAATCATGTGTGAGTAAAAGATCCATTCGATGTGTGAGACAGACCAAGGGTTATAATGCGAGGGAGTGTGGAAAACGCTTCCGTATGAGTTCAGATTTCATGTTGCAATTAACCTTGAAGAAACTACACCTGCCAAACTTTGGTGTAGTATTAAAGAATACCACACACAATTATCTAACATGGTTATTAAAATCCTTCTCCTTTTCTAACTACATGACTGTGTGAAGCTAAACTTTATATACTTCCACCAAAAGAAATTATCACAACAGATTGAATGCAGCTGCGAATATGAGAATCCATCTGTCTTTCATTAAGCCAAACATTACAGAAATTTTCAAAAATGTAAAACAAATGCCAACCCTTCACTAAATATGTTGCTTTAGAAAATACATTTTTTTCTAAAATAATATTATGTACATTAACATGTAATGAGTTTATTATTATTACTTTCAAATGAATTAATAAATACTTTTAAAATGTCTCGGTTTTAATTGAGAATATGGTAAATAACAATGAATAGTACCCACATAAACAAAAATTCTTTGGGATCCTCAATCATTTTTAAGACTAAAGGAGTCCTGATACTAAAAAGTTTAAGCACCTTTGGCCTCGATTATAAATTTTTCATATTTCTATTACATGCACTTAAGGCTACTTTTTTCTAGGTACTGATTTATTTGCAAATTTTGGTATATGTCTTGTTTTCATTTTTATTCAGTCCAAATATTTTCTAATTTTATTATGACTTCTTTGATGGTGTATTATTTAGAATCGTACTGCTTAATTCCCAAATAGGAAGAAATTCCTGGTTATCTTTTTGTTATTGATTTCTGGCTTGATTCTCCTCATGGAACATATTCTGAATAATTTCATTCCTTTGAAACTTGTTGAGACTCGCTTTATGAGCCAACGTACATCCTATTTTTAAAAATTATTTTGTGTGCACTTGTAAAGACTGTGTATCCTGCAGCTGTTGGGTGTGGCGTTCTATGTATGTCAAATGGGTCGAATTTGTCGATTGAAATTTAGAATTCTCTGTAAACTAACTGAGTTTACTTTTTTCTGCTTATTCTTTCTTCCACTGAGAGATGTGTGTTAAAATCCTTAACTGAATTTGGAGATATCTATGATATTACCGTTTCTTCTGTCTGGTGGGCTTTATGTATTTTGAGGTCACTTTATTAAGTGGAATAATTTAGAATTGTTTTATCTTTCTGTTGAATTGTCCTTGTAATCATCATGAAATAGCTTTCCTTTTTTCTAACAATACATCTTGTCTTAAAGTTTCCTTCGTCTGATATGAAAACAAGTAAACGGGTCTTTTGGGGCTGGTGTTTGTGTGAGACCTCTCTCTTCGTTCTTTCAATCTCAACTGTGGCCTTATAAATAGAACAAGCAGCATCTACACATATGTGAGCGGCATGGAGTTAGGTTTTTAAACATTAATTTAAAAAATAACATTATTCTGTTATTGGTGTATTTGCTCCATTTACATTTAATGTAAACTTTGCTATATAGGAATTATATTCTTTGCTTTTTATTTGTTTCCTCTATTTTCTCCCTATCCTATGTCAATTAATTTAATGACATACTCTTTATTTTTGAATTTTTGCCCTCTATCAGTTTGTTTTGCCCTCTATCAGTTATATTTTTCTTTTAATACTTACTCTAGAGATTATTGGTGGGTCTGGGTGACTTGTACGTTCTTAACTGATTAGAGTCAACCTCAAATCAGTCATTTTGCCATTTCTCTGACAATGCAAGGACCTTATAAGATTTTAACTACATTTATATCGCTTCTCACTTTTATGCTATTGTTTTGTATTTTAGTTCTAGGTGTACTTAAAGTCCCTGAAAACATTATTATTGTTGTTTTAAATATTACTATTCCTTTAGATTTGCCTCCTCATATATGGTGTCTTTGTTTCTTCCTGCATTATTTTAAATCCATTTGTGACGTTTTTCCTTTTTTCCCAATAATTTGCTTTAATATTTCTTTCAGTATATGTCTACTGGAAATAAATACTCTCATTTTCCAAGAGTCATGTAGTCTTCATTTTCAAAGACTACTTCAACAAGCATAAATTCCTGAATTACTATTATTTTCTTCTAGCATTTCAAAGATTCCGTCCTTTTGGTTTTCTTTATTTCTTTTGAAAAGATAGCTATCTATCTTATTGTTTTTCCTTTGTTTATCTTTGGCTGCTTCTACTTTTAAGGTTTTATTCTGCCTTGATTTTCAGTTTTAGTATGAAGTGGGTTTTGTATTTATCCTTTCGAGGGCAGGGGGAGTGGTTTGTGGAACATTTTGAAATTCTTTTATCAAAGTTGGAAAATTCTCACTCACATCTTTCAAATGATGTTCTATCCTCACCCTTCTAGTTGCCCTGTGTGAGATTTCTTCACCTGTCCCATGCATTTCTCCTGCTGTTGACTACGTTTTTTTTCCCCCTCAGTGCCAGTTTTGGATATTTCAAACCGACCCATCTACCAGTTCATTTATCCTCACTTCTGCTGTGACTAATCTTCAGTTAAATCAGTTGACTAAGTTTCTTATGTTCTGTATTGGATTTTTCAAGGATTCTTACGATTCCAATTCTTTGATGCAACATCTCTATTTTTCCTTTAGTTTCTTAAACACGTTCATTATAATTCAAATTCATGTTCGATTACTCCAATACTTAGACCACCTGTGAGCCTGTTCCTATTACCAATGTTTTTCCTGTTGATTTTTGACGATTTATTCCCATTGCATGTCTTGTCTGATATTTTTTTAACAGAATGCCAAAACTTCATACAAAAATGGTAACGACGCTGGATGACGTTATCATTTTCTTCCTGAGGGTGGCGGAGTATGGGAAGATGACCCTGAGTCCATCTAGGCGGGGTGTCCAGCTCCGGAAAGGGGTGACCCCCCCCCATGGTTTGCCCTTATCCCCAGGCTGCTGTCCCTCAGGGTTCTCAGAGTGCTCCCAGGCCCATCCTTAGCAGGCCCTGAACTTGAACTTTGTCTCCCTGGTGCCGCAGCCTGCCCTAATCCCCGCTCGGCTCTTGAGCCCCTGGCAGCTGCTTTCCTCGCCGTTTCTCCGCTTTCGCCCCGTGCCCTCACCCATCGACTCAGTGCTGGCCATCGTGCGGGGGATCGGGTGCAGACCCCCAGGCTTCCTTCTCCGGGGTTCACGCTGGGCTCTCGCCCCCTCGCTTTCTGGTTGCGCTGTGCTCTGATTACTGTCTTCTCGGCACATCGGGACGTTTCTGGGTACCACTTTTCCTTTTGACAGTGTTTGCTGTGCTGTACACTGGCAGATGCCGCAGTGGTGCTGAAGGGTCTGTGAGCGAGAGCTGTTCCCTTCTCTCTGAAACCCTGTACCCTGAAGTCCCAGCAGTCTCAATTGGTCCTAATGTCTTTAAACAGTTTTTTTTTTCCTACTCAGCTTTTATTGCACCTCAATGGCAAGCTCACGTATTCCTGCTACAGGACACCCTGTCATAGTGAGAAATGTCCACTTCTTTTTAAGAGTCTCCCTAAAATCCTTTCAAACTTTGCTTAAGACCCGATCCCAGGGGCCACCAGAGGACATTGAACGTCCCCGGGGAAGGATGAGGCTACATTCGCTGTGGGACTTGGTGTTTGAGAAAGGGTCATATCCTGTTTGTTTTTCTGTGGGTTTCGTTTTACTGATTGGAATATTTCCCGATGTTTGCAATGCCAAGTTCGGGGTTACATTCATTCCTCAAACGGGGACTGGGAAGAAGGGCACCACAGCCTCTGTGTCGATGGAGGAAGACATGTGGCAAGCATTTTATCATGGGAGGATGGGTTTGGGGGCTCCTGGGACCCCAACACAGGCTCTGGCTTAGGTGGACATTTGTCAAGTTGCCAACCAAATGCGAGCTGGTCTTTCCAGCAACCTAGTGGCCTCGTCTATTCCTTCAACTAGCCAACCTGTTTTCCAGGCTGCTTCTTGGGGAAACTGAGGTGCTCGATGCTACCCATGTGACAGGCAAAGAGGAAGCAGTCTCCTGAGGTGACTGGTGCCGTTGGCTTCGGGCTCGTCTGAGAGGGCCAGCTTGGTTTTAACTGTGCAGCATCTCAGTTATCTGCCTTGGGTTTCAACTGTCAAAACAAACCAGTTCTGGGTCATTACCCCACGGTGCCAGCCAGAATTACGATCCTGGCTGTTGCTCCCCTCAGCCCTGGCTCCCAAACAAATGGGCCCAGATCTGCGCCTCTGTGCGACCCTGAGAAGTCTAACGCCGGCGTTTACTCACCGCAGCCAAAGTTACCGCAATGACAAAGCCCTCTGCTGCTTTTCCAGCGCTGTCCCTGCTTCCTCCTGGCCCGGAGGCTGAGTTGTGGCTGGCTCCGCGCCACGGCGGCCTTTCATCTCGGGTTCCTGGCACCGAGCGCTGGAACAGAGCTGAAGTCGCCACTTCGATTTCGGAAGCGAGGGGGCACGAAGCGGAGACTGGTTCCCCTGGAAAACTTCTGCGCTGCCTGGCCCACGACCTGCGGTTGCTGACGGGTGGGGTGCGAGGCCATGGCGCCGTGGGGTGGAGCCTTTGACGGCGTCTGTGCTACGGCCGCCTCTGGCATTTGGCGTGGCCCTGGGACGGCTTTCCAGGACGATTTTTAAAAATCCGTTAGGAAAACCAAACATCGAAACCCGGTGGTCGGGGATTGGAGGACCTGTGACGTCACGGGCCACAGAACGTCCGAGACGCGTGCGTCCTTCGCCCATCGGTGAGCGGGGCTCGCGGCGGGCGGGGGCCTCGGCCGAGGGGCGGCCGGGGACGCGCTGGCGCTGTCGCAGAGCGCCTCGCGGCCCGTCGCTGCGGCCGCCGCCACCGCGCTCCGGCGTCTGCGCTCAGAAGGAAGAGCCGCGCGGCGTCCGGCCCTGCGTTGCCCCGGTTACAAGCGGCGTGAGGGTGACCGCGTCCGAGTCTGCGCGGGGACGCAAGCGGGCCCGGCTGCTCCCGTGCTGATGTCGCACGGCGCTGGCCTCCCTCCCTCGTGAGCCCAGAGAGCAACCCGAAGCCACTTCATGCCCGTGCTCGTCCCTCCACGTCGCCGTGTGCTCCCTGGGCCCTCGGTCCCGGCGTCTCTGCACAGACGGGCGCCATCCTGGCCGCGGTGCTCACCGCGCCGGCCAGTGTCACCGGGGTCCCACCGGTCACGGTCCCTGTCCCCGGAGAGCAGCAGCGGCAATGCCACCGTCAGCCTGGGGAAGCCAGGCGTACTGTTAGAAACCAGCGACAGCGCCTTATTTCCTCCTGCGTGTGTGCGTGTGCGCACGACACACACACACACACACACACACACACACACACACGGGGAAGACGGGGACTGGCTGAAGGGGGGCCACGCGTCAGAGGGACTCAGCCTGAGCCCCGCTCACGTGCGGAGGGCCACCTTGAGAGAGGGGACAGTGGAGGTGGACTGTTCAGACCCGCAAGCCGGTCGTTCAGCGTCCGCGTCCGCGTCCGCCCAGGACAGAAACGCGGGTCTCGTTGGCAAAGCCTCGAGATGCAGCAGCCAAAGGCGTTTAGGAACCGCGGGCCCCGGGGTGGGCCTGGGGCGTCACGGAGCTGGGTAGGAGAAGCCGAGCCTGGCCGGGGAGGTGGACGCGATGCCCACGACCCAGACGGGGCGGGCGCCCAGGCTGTGATCTAAGCAGGAGGCGGGTGACAAGGGCCACAGTCGAGGGACCACAGTCCTCATTCTAAGGGAGACGCGTCATTTCGCAGTGTGATGACAAAGGCCGCTCGCAGCAGCGGGAAGAAGACAGCGGCGAAGCAGACGCCCTCGTCACCCACCTGCACCTGGCGTGGAGCACGGGGGCACAGGGCCGCGGGACCGAGGACCGGAGGTCATGGACGAAGCTGGCCAGACCGTCGTGACGCCCCCGTGCACGAGCGTGGCTCCGTTGCTCCCCCGAAGGCCGGGCCAGGGTCGAGGGAGAGGCGTCCGGCACCCCGGCGCCCGGGGCCAGGTGTGCCGGGGGGGAGGGGCTGGTGTCCGGCCTGCGCTGTGCCACGCTGTCCCTTTCCTCCTCGGGCTCCACCTTGCACGGGGGGACCTCCCATCCAAGCCCTGCCGCCTCCCACGCCCGCACCCCAGGCCCCCCGGGCCTCTGCGTGCCCGCGCCTTCGCTGTGCTCTGCCCCCGACAGGCAGCCCGCAGAGGGCAGAGGGCAGCGGCCAGGCGAGGCCGGACCTCCAGGCGGGGTTACACCCGGGGCTGCGCGGCCGTCAGCAGGCGGGGGACTGCAGGGCGACTTTGGGCAGCTCGGGGCGCAGGGAGGGACATCACACAGCCTGATGACCCCCATTCTGCCAGGGCAGCGACCCTGTGACCCCCACCTGCCGCCCGGTGGGAGGGGCCGGCATCGCGGCCTCGCGGGGTTCCTCTCTCAGCCTCTCAGCAAACGCCTTCCCTGTGTCTGCCCAGTCTTCAGAGGTAAAATACCTTGTTCATTACCGTAGAAATACATAATCATTGGAAATAAATAAGAAAATACAGAACATTATGAACAAAGGGATTACTGCGTATCCCAGAACCCGTAGAGATAAGTGCCATTAACATTTCGTATATTCCTTTTCAGAATGTTTATGATGCATATTTATATATATGTTTCGTTTCAAAAATAGGGTTTTCCCGTAACTGTTGCTTTGCAGCTTGCTTTTTCCACCTTTCCTGTATCTCAAGCTTCCCCCGGTGAATACACGTATTTCTCCAACCTCTCTCTCAACGGCGCCTCGTGTTCTACGGCGACAGCGCGACACGGCCCCGCTCCGCGCCGGGCTCCGTGCGCCAGCTCTCGCAGTACTTCCGAGCGCAGGTCCTGCCGTGATGACCGTCACGATGCTCAGGGGCCTGATTTAGGTGATTTCTAAATTTACAATATTGTAAATAATACTGTGCTGAATTCGACGTCATTTTTTGGACTCGTTCTAGTTTTCCTTCAGAAAAGCTCTTAGAAATGGAATGCAGGGTCAAAGGTGATGCGTGTTCGAAGTACACTTCATGCACATTGCCAAATTTCCCTCTTGGAAGCTTTGGCCAAGCTAACTGCTCACCCCGGGACACACGAGGTCGCCCCCTCCCTTCCTCCAGGTTAATGAGGACCCCGATATTCGACGGCAAAGCCAAGCAAAACACACGAACAGACCCTGGCGGAATAACACGGAGAGCTCTGGGGGAGGGGTGGTCGCGACCCTGGGACCACACACACTCTCTTCTGAGGCTGTGAACTGTCCATGTTTCCCTTCCGTGAACCGTCTTGCCGCGTGATTTGCCCAGTTTTCCCTCTTACACATCCGTTTTTCCTTTTCTTATTGATTTGCTAGTGCTCATTTTGTCTTAAGGATAATTACCGTGAGCTAGACATGCATTCAGCAAACTTTTTCTCTCGATCGGTTTTCATCTTAACTTTTTACTAGACATTTCCCCTTTTAGCAGTTTGTTTTTTTTTTTTCATTTTTGTTCAGACAAATCTCTAGTTAATTTCTTTTGTTTTCTTATTTAGGTCTCATGCTTGGAAAGGCTTTTTTTTTTTTCACACTAAATGCATATTTCTAATTTAAAAAATCGTGTATATTTGTTACTTGTCCTTATCTATTATTTTTTCATCTGGTTGTTTATTTGGAACTTATTTGTTACGAGCTATGAAATAAGAATCCAGCTTTATCTTTTTAAACAGAGTTAACCAACAGTTTAGAACCAGACATTGAATAATCTGTCCGTCTCGCACACATTTGAAATCACACCGTTGTTTTCTTAATTATCTCAGGGTTTGCATCTTTAGTCTCAGTTCTTTGTCATCTGTGTTTTCTGGAGTTACGTTGTTTGCTGCATGTGACACGCGTAAAGTGTAAATTCTTCCTCATCACTCTAAGCATTCAAAGTTTTCTTGTTTTTATTTTTCTCGAAGATGAAATCCAATATTTACTTTTATCGACCTTGTGTGATATTTATTCATTAATACGTCAGTTTTCTAAAGCAATGCCTAATAATACTTTATCTTCTCTGGATTTTTCTAGAAGAAAGATGTTTAAATTGACAGCTTTTGCTTTTTTTTTTTTTTTTTGAATTACCACTGCACAATGTAATATTTTGGTTTAGTATTTGGTTTAATATTTTGGGAAATGTGCTCATCTTTTTCTTTGAATTAAGCTGTGAAGCTGAAATTTCTCCTTTTGCTCATTCCTGAAAATGCCCTTTACCCTCCCACTTTCCTGCTAGCTGCAGTTTTCACGTCCTGACCCCCTCACAGCTTTAAATCATAATAAACCCAGCTGAGCGCCCGGTTCTGACC
>CM053506.1:1035467-1037967 GCA_028627145.1 Eidolon dupreanum
ACGCACCTGCCCCGCGAATGTGGAAGACGAGGAGCAGGAGGCGTCCTTTTGCACCTCCGGGTGTCAGAGCGAGTTTGGATGTCATCTTGCGTCTGTTTCATCCCTAAACTCCACCTCCCGTGTGTGCGCATGTGTCTCTAGCATTCCTGGAACGAGGTAGAACTTTCTCCCTCAGAGTCGTCTTGTAGAACCCTTCCCAGAGGGTGCTGGGATGATGCGAGGCCCATCTCTGATGTTGACCCCAGAGCATGGAAAGCCCTCTAGTGAGGAGTACGGTGGCGATGACCCCCGAGGTCTGCTCATCACCTTCAGGGACTCACAGGACTCTTCTTGATGGGCTGTGACAACCGGCATATTTCGGTTCGAATGGTGAAATTAATACCCAATAGAGAACTACATGCTTTTGCCACAATTAAAGAGGAAGACAAGCTTGGGGATGACTCCCTCCGTGGCCTTCGAGGGCCGCACGGCCCCACCGGCTCGAGGGAAGTGCTCGGGAATATTGTGAAAATTGGATCCAGGACGCAGGAAACATGCAGCGTTGATAATGCCACCGTGACAAGTTGTCACTTCGCTGCATGTTCCTTAACATGACTAAACCTTAATGGCCAGGTTATCCTGGCGACTCTAGAATAATCAGGGCAACAGGACGGGAATGAATGGCAGCTACCGTAATTACTCTAGAAAGAGGACCAAAGCAAACAGAAATTCTCTCTAATTTTATATATTCCCAATAGATGCACATGCTACATCATTATCACTATAGAAACTACTTAGTAGTTAGCCAAAAGCCAGCGCCATGTCACACACGGGTGGGTCAGTGGCCACACGTCCCCAAGGCAGCCCCTGTAACTCACGGGGGGCTCCGAGGGTGTGGAGCATTGGAGGGGGGCACAGGCCAACGGGCTCCCCAAACTAAGCCCATTCTACACCGTCTACTTTTTCATAAATTCTAATGGACCAAAACCTCCTCTTCTGGACGTTTGTGGACAGGCACCCAGCGATGCGGAGGCAGAGCTGGGAGGGAGAATTTCACGCAGCAAAGTGATGAGGCTTTTATTGTTATTATCACTGCTCTGGTCATTGTTGGGGAATCTCTGAAACCGGCTCAAACCCCCATTAAAAAGCAGTCGACGAGGGCACGGCTAGACCGCTTTCTAGTGGGGTGACAGCGACCACCACTAGCGTCCAGGCACTGGCGGCTCAGCGAGCACATCTTCCCTTTTCCCTTCTATTTTCTGTTACGATTGTTGATTCTTTGGCATCTACCGGCCCCAAAGCACTGAACATGTGCGCCTCAAACGTGAATATTTCTGGCCAAGAAACCTCCCAGGAAATAGGCAAGCAGCAAGCATTGGTGGCTGAGCTGCTGGCTCGCCCACCGAGAGGCTGGGGTTCCCTTCTCTGCTTTCTGTCACCATCACCCCAACCGCTGGCCAGTCCCATTTTGTCAGTTTTCCCATTGTAGAGCCACTGGACCTCAGAGAAAGTTAAAGTCCCAAGTCTTAATCCCGGCGAACAGGACCCAAAAGACGAAGGCCTTCCAAGGACGAGATTAGCCAGGCATCGCTTCTCTCTGGGTCCAGAATCAAGAAAAGTAAACAAGGCCTTGCTGCCGAAACCCGAAATCCCATCAAAGAGAATTCCCGGCCGGCAGAGAGCGGCCGTCAAAAACACGGAAACGTGAACAATGAGCAGGGTGCAAAGTCAGAAATTTACAGACGCTGGCCTCTGCCGCTGCACATCCTGGAAGAAAAAAAAAAGTGTTAAGAAAACAAACGCTCGCTGTGGATGTGTGGACCCCGACACTGGCCGTCTGACAGATCGACCCTGGGCTTGACCTCCACAATATGTTTCCACAGGTAATTCCATAACTCTCCGGCCAACTTCTCAAGGCTTCCTGTTTGACAGCGAGAGAGAGGAAGTGGCCAGCGCTGGGGAGTGGGGCGCCCCACACCGCCGACCTGTGTAATTTATACCCGGTTTCATCACCTCGTCGTACACACATGATGAAATTTACTTCTGCTGATACGCGGGGTTTTGCCGTGCGGCGGGCAAAGCCGGTGTGCGGGGCTGCTCTGTCTCTGCTGTTGTTGGAATGTGCGTGGGGTGCACTGTGAGGCTGATGAATGACCGCTCTGGCAGATTCATAATCTAGGGCTTGGTGCAGCTGTGGAGGAAGCTAATAGCTCGCAGGGACCACAGAGGTCCCCGGGCTAATACCTGTCTCCTCCATCACGAATTGATGGCATTAAACAAAAAAGTTGACTCTTTTCACGTCCCGCCAATCTAATTTTGGCGCCCCTGCAGCCATCCCAGGATCTCGTGGCACGGAGGGCACTGAATGTCGCCTGTGGGGTGGCGAGGGGAGCATCTGTCATCCGGCCGGCTGCTCTCCGGCAGTGGGGCGCATGGCCGGGCGCTCCTCCCCGCTGGCGGGGGCTGCGGGGCGCCGCCGCCCCGTGCTGGCTGCCGCCCTCTGTTTGCTAAGCATATGGTT
>CM053506.1:1042967-1045467 GCA_028627145.1 Eidolon dupreanum
AATGGGGAGCCAGGTGGGGCTGTGAGCAGAACAGCTCCCCACTAGGATTTGCATTTCAGAGAGGTTCCCCCTGGCAGCAGTTTGGAGGCTCTGCTCCCGGTGCCCTTGCTTTATGTCTCGTTGGGTCACTCTCCTGGGACCCCGAGTGGTGGAGCCCACACTGCACACTGTCAGCTCTGCGGGCGGGCAGCTGTGACAACATCTGCACCGAGCATGAGGACGGCATTTGGCGCCAAGGAAGAACTGAGAGCAGGGATAGAAATGAAACCGATAATGGGTTTTTTAAACATTTGTTTTATTCTCGCTCTAAACGCGCGCCCCCCCTGACCCCGTGGATGGAATGCTGTTGAGTGCACGTCCACAGACATTGGAGAACGGCTTTCCGTAAGGAATGTGTCGAGGAGAAGGAGAGGAAATGTTTGCCGGGCAGGTGGGGTGTCCGCTGGCCTGGCTGCTCAGAGGGGTATTTTTGGAGCTGTTGTCTGTGAAGGGGAAAGAACTTGACTTTTAAGCAGAGAGCGCTGCGGGCGGGGAGATGCCTCTTGCATTGTGTTCAGAACGCATTCTTAATCAAAACACTCTGCCAGGAATCCTTTCCAGGGAAGTGAAACTTCGGCACCGGCACGATCTTACTTATAAATAGCCCAGACCTGCTCGGCCAGGAACAAAAATACAGAACCATGCACTGCTGCGGCCGGCGGGGGCTTTGAAGGATGCTGTCAGCCCCATCGAACTCACACCCCACCCTAGTCATTGTAGGCAGAAACAATGCCATCTTCCCGAAAGGAAACCGGCAGTAAAAAGTCCTGCAGGACTTCCTATCCAGAGTGTTTCCCATTCGTGCCAAACGCAGCCCCCCTCCCGTCACCCAGCCCACCGCACTCGAACGGCCGGCTCTTCCTGCGGGGGCTCAGAAACCACCTGCGCACTTCAACAACACCTTTTTCTGTTTTCTTCCCCCCATCCCCAAAATTAACTTTCTATTTCACGGATCTTAACGAAGCTTCTGACAAAGTGTGTAAAACGTCTGACGATAAAATGGCAAGTGGTGGTTCGCAGCGCCCGGCTGGCTGGAGCATTCTTTGCGACCGCATTTGTAAATTCACGGGCGGGTGTGTTTTTCTTCTTCTCCGTCCCTCCCTTCGCGCAGCTGCTGCGCTTCCCAGCAGCACGGTCTCGCCGCCGGCCGGCGCCGATCCACGCAGGTAAACCTGCACGACGGAGTCCACGCTACCAGCAGCAGGCTGTCCCTGCTTCAGAGCCAGTTCGCACCCATTGTTCTCCAGCCTGTCATAGCTGCGGTGCAGTGGGCTGGGGAGGCGGACGCCTTAAAGATCAGTCTCACAAAATGGTCTAATTCTGCCAACTTTAGTGCCAAAATCTGGATTGAAAAACGCAGGACTAATATCCCAGTAGACGTGCGATGTGATGTCACTTCCTCGGAAACGGCCAAGATAAACACCTCTTCCCAGATCTCTGCACTTGCAACGTGAATTCTGCCTCTTTTTCAATCCCCACATCACGGTTCCTGTTTTCCAACAATTTTAATGTTAACCTGGTTGACATTTGAACTTTCCTGACTTCTTCTCAGACTCGAGGATTTTATTACATTGCTGGTGGAGGAGGCGAGATTCCATTCCAAGTGTAATAACAATACTTTTGGAGCCTGAAAACCTGCGAACTTTTAAAAATGACACGAGGCAGATTGAATAGTGCTTCTGACGGAAGCGTACACACAGATGTGCAATTGAGAAGCCCAGGGCTTGGCCCCACGGCGCTCTGCAAGGCGATGCTATGGCCGGAGGGCTTTCGCCGGAGCGAAGCTCCATGCTTTGTTTTTCTTTCCCTTTAAATGGGTGTGTAGAGTTAATTTGTATCAGGATGAATACATGTAATTAGTACAGGGAATTCTTTTCTCAATAGGTCAAGTGTTTGTGGAGTGTCTGTTACATCGGCTAGGCTCTCCGGGGATGTAAATATATAGACCTGTTGCTCAGAGACAAAGTAGCTGGAGCATCCAAGCCGAGCCAGGCTCTCTGCGTGCATTATCCGAGGGCGCGTGGGACGTGTGCAGACTCGACCCTGCAGCCCTCATCCCGCAGACAGGGAGACTGAGGATTCGTTACGGTAAACGACAAAGCTGTGGCCGCTGCTGCTGCTGGCACCAAAGGTCCCTACTAGGTGTCATTCTCTGGGTCCTTTCTATGTGCTAGACAGGGAGCCGAGCACCTGCAACATGCCCGTGAGGTCGATTCTATCACTTACCTATTTTATGCAGTCGGAGCGGGGGAGTGAGGTGGCAGCGAGTGCTGGCATGGAGTCACACTCGGATGTTCTGGCCAGGTCTGGGGTGGCATCACTGCCAGGCTGGGGGGCAGCCATTCTCCTGAGCACACCGCCTGGGAAGAGAACACCAGGACACGAAGCTGCTCGCGGAAAGGTGGCATGCACGGCAGAGCGGAAGTATGCAGGAGCCACGGCAAGTTTCAAAAGGGCTCAG